>PVJI01007248.1:0-79318 GCA_004026765.1 Micronycteris hirsuta | reverse complement strand
CCTGGCTGATGTAACTCAGTAGATTGAGTGCAGGCTGGGAACCAAAGGGTCCCCGGTTCGATTCCCAGTCAGGGCATATGCCTGGGTTGCAGGCCAGGTCCCCAATGAGGGCCATGTGAGAGGCAACCATACATTGCTGTTTCTCTCCCTCTCTGTCTCCCTCCCTTCCCCTCTCTCTAAAATCAATAAATCTTTAAAAAATATATATATATATAAATTCTTAAGAATAAATCAGATAAAATATGTGAAAGATCTGTACATTAATAACTACACAACACTGTGAAGAGAAATTAAAGAGCTAAATATGGAGAGAGATATATCCATTCATGGGTTGGAAGACTTCATACTGTCTAGATGTCATTTCTCCCCAAACTGACTTAATAGATTTAATGCAATCTCAGTCAAAATTCCAGCAGACTTGTTTTTTATAGAAACCAACAAACTAGCTCTAAAATCCATATGAAGATGCAACGGTCCAAGAAGAGCCATGACAACTTTGAAAGAGATGTTAGAGGGCTAAACTACCTGATTTCAAATGTGTCGTAAAGCTGTAGTAATCAAAACAATGTGGTATTAGGACAAAGATCAATGGAACAGAATAGAGGGTCCAGAAATAGACCCACACATATATAGACAACTGATTTTCAACAAAGACGAAAAAAGGCAATTCAGTCTTTCAACAAATGGTACTAAACAACTGGATATACATACACAAAGAATGAATTCTCATCTCATCAAAATGGATCACAGATTTAAAAGTAAGCCCTAAAACTGTAAGTTTTCTAGAAGGAAAAAGAGTCACCTTTATGACCCTGTGTAAGCAAAAATTTCTTAGATTTGATACCAGAAGCACAAAACTTTTGTTCTTTGAAAGAAATTAAGAGAAAAAACAAGGCAAAGGCTAAGAGAAAATATCTATAAGTCATATATCAATGAAGAGCTTATATCCATAGTTCATAAAGAATTCTCAAAACAATAATAAAGACACGAACAAACCAATTTTAAAAATGGGCAAATAAACCACTTCACCAAAGATGCAAATAAGCACATGAAAAATTGCTCAACCTCCTTAAAACACATAATAAATCATTAGTTACCACCACGCACCTGTTAGAATGGATGAAGGTGTTTTTTTTTTCAATCATTACCCAAGGACATGCTCGCTGGTTTTAGAGAGAAAGGAAGGAAGAGAGGGAAACACTCATGTTAAAAACATCGACCGTTTGCCTCCCCCACGCACCCCACTCAGGGACAGGACCCACAACCCAGGCATGTTCCCTGACCAGGAATCGAACCCACAACCTCTTGTCCGGTTAACGGACAGTGCTCCAACCAAAGTCACGCTGGCCAGAGCAGAATGGATGAAAGTTTTAAAAATGAAAAAAACTGACTATATCAAATATTGGCAAGAATGTGAAGCAACTGGAACTCTCAGATAGTGACAGGGATGTAAAAACGATACAACCACTTTAGAAAGCACTTCGGCAGTTTTTTAAAAAGTGGAACACATACCTATCATATGATCCAGCCATTCTACTCCTAGGTATTTACCCAACAGAAATAAACATATGTCCATACAAAGCCGTATACACAAATCAATGTTCATTAGCAGCTTTATTTATAGTAGTGAAAAACTGCTGCCCGGCTGGTGTAGCTCAGTGGATTGAGCGCGGGCTGGGAACCAGAGAGTCCCGGTTCGATTCCCAGTTGGGGCACATGCCTGGGTTGCGGGCCAGGTCCCCAGTGAGGGCCATGTGAGAGGCAACCATACATTGCTCTTTCTCCCTCCCTTCTCCTCTATCTGAAAATAAATAAAACCTTTAAAAAAAAATAAAAAGAAATAAAAAAAAAAGAAAAAAAAAAAAGAAAAACTGCTAACAACCCAAAAACCCATCAGCCATTTTGAATCCAAAAAGAAATTGTGATAAACCCTCACAATAGAATACTGCTTAGCAATAAAAATGAAATATAGATACACACTATCCATAAAAGTGGATTAATCTTAAAATAATGATGCAGAAAGAAGCCAGACCCCACAAAAAATAGTAAATATTTATAGTACGAGTCCATCTGTATAAAACAGAAAATACAAACTAATCTAGTGACAGAAGGCAGATCAGTGGTTGCTTTCGGGGGCAAGGGAAGTGGAAGAGGAAGGGGCATGGCAAAGGGCCGGGCCTGGGGCTGACTGAGGCGAGCTGGTGCTTATTTGATAGGATTTAAGAAGTTGTGAAGCATAAGCCAAGACCAGCCATTCATACTAGCAGCTTGGATGGGCCCATAAGTTGTGTGGGGTGGAGTCCCTGGGGATCTCCAGGGTAGGTAACACAGTGTTAGCCAGCTTGCTGGGTTTGTAGGGAAAGGTTTAGAAAAGGGACACTTTGATGCCAGACACTTCCGTTTCTCCTTATATACCACTGGTACCTTTCAAGCCGCTACCCCAGTGCTGGAGCTCAGAGGGAGTGAGTCTGAGTGTGGGTTCTTTAAGAGGAACTGTTTGGGGATCCAGAAGTTTCTTCCACTGACTCAATCCCTGCTGGTTTTGCAGCCAGAAGTTGTGGGGACTTATCTTCCTGGCACTGGAATCCTGGAGTGGGGGGCCTGGTGTACAGCTAGGACTCCTCACTCCTAAGATATCCCTCCTGAATTTTTATCCACCACATGTGGGTGAGGGACCAGCTCATTCCATATCTGTGCCTCTCCTACCAGTCTGGTTGGATGTGGTTTCTTTAATTCTGTAGCTATCAGACTTGCACTCAACTCGATTTCTGATGGTTCTGAGTTATGGCTGTTCTATATTTTAGTTGTAACTTGTATATGGTTGTGCAAAGAGTCGAGCCATCTCTGCCTGTGCTATCATCATGTCCAGAAGTCTATATCCTCTATTCCTTGACCGTCATGTGTTTTGTTTTACTATCTTGGTAAAACCTCTCTCTGGTTAGATCCACTCCAAACATATACCACTGCAGCTGAATGTGGCTGGAGGGAAAAACCATACTGACTAATCTCACTTTAAATGCATGACCACAAACCTCAAGGGGCCCTTAATGCCACCTGGCAATCATACAATATTCCCCTGCTTCAGCCATTCTCCCACCCTCCTGAACACCTTCACACCTGGGTCCTCTCCACAAACCTCCATCACCTCCTCCTCCCCACCCCCACTCTCAGTTGAACACTTCGATTCCTAACTCACCGAGAATATTAAAACAATCAGGTGAAAACTTTTACAAACTCCTATTGTCAAATTAATCCACCTACTTGGTGGGTAGGTTTGAGACGTACTTTGAAGATAAAATCAACAATAATTGGAAATGGATCTGATGTGAGGTATGAGGAAGAGAAACGAATCAACAATGACTTTTAAGTCTACACTCAAATATTACTTTCTCAACAAGCCTCCCCCGCCCCCCACCCCCATCCTCTCTGGCGCGCACACACACAGTCACATGCCAACAGAGCGTCTCTACCACCTTTCCTGATTTTGTTTTAGGTTTTATTTTTAATGCCAGTTATCACCAACTGAAACACTAAACATTTTACTCCTTTGCTTAACATCTGTCTTTCCCTACTAGACTATGAGCTGCATGCAGGCAAGGATTTTTATGCTTACTTTACTTCCGTGTATTAGAAAGACAATAGGCACCCGATAAAATTGTTAAAAAAATAAAATGCTTCTGGCATGATCAAATGGATGGATGGTGGTGCCATTTACACAGGAAAAGAACACCTTTATAGTAGAAAGAATCACAGTCTCTATACAAAGGAGCTTATAATCCAGTGAAAGACACTGAAACATATATTTACAACACATTAGCATTCTGTGATTTGTTATGTTAACTCTATGGTAAAAGCAAAACTTGGGCCCTGGCTGGCGAAGCTCAGTGGATTGAGCGCAGGCTGGGAACCAAAGGGTCCCAGTTTGATTCCCAGTCAGGGCACATGCCTGGGTTGCAGGCCAGGTCCCCAGTGAGGGCCATGTCAGAGGCAACCATACATTGCTGCTTCTCTCCCTCTCTGTCTCCCTCCCTTCCCCTCTCTCTAAAAAAAATTAATAATAATTAAAAAAAATCAAAACTAAAGAACTAATATTCTATGATCCCATTACTATAAAAAATGTATGTTTCTATTCACACACACACACACACACAAGTGTGCACACAATACCTACATATATTTCTGCACCTATACAGAAAGAGTTCTGGGACAAAAATAACAAACTGTTAGTCTGTGGTGTAAGAAGGGTACTATGCATAGGGAACGAGACTGAAGACAGCATGAGGAGACATTCACTTTTCACTTCATACATGATTTACAATAAGCATATTACTTTTGTAATTTAAAAAACAGAGAAGGAAAACAGTTTTTCCCAAAAGGAAAAAATTTATATTTAATGGAGGATTAATATCCAGAGTATAAAACTTCTATGAAACAAAAAACCCAATTTAAAAATGGGCGAGCCCGGCTGGTATAGCTCAGTGGATTGAGTGTGGGCTGGGAACCAAAAGGTCCCGGTTCGATTCCCAGTCGGGGCACATGCCTGGGTTGCAGGCCAGGACCCCAGTGAGGGCCATGGGAGAGGCAACCATACATTGCTCTTTCGCCCTCCCTTCTCCTCTCTCTAAAAATAAATAAAATCTTTAAAAAAAAAAAAAAATGGCCCTGGCTGGTGTGGCTCAGTGGATTGAGCGCGGGCTGGGAACCAGACGGTCCCGGTTCGATTCCCGGTCAGGGCACATGCCTGGGTTACAGGCCGGGTCCCCTGTGGGGGCCATGTGAGAGGCAACCATACATTGCTGTTTCTCTCCCTCTTTGTCTCCCTCCCTTCTCCTCTCTCTAAAAATAAATAAATAAAATCTTAAAAAAAAATGGGCGATGTATATAAAAAGATGATTCACAAAGAAATATAGTCAATAACCATATAAAACACATTCCACCTCATGTTTCATCAGGAAAAATCAAACAGTGTTTTAATTCATCAGATAATAGCCAATGTTGTAAGTGTGTAAGTTTGTTATCTACAACTACTAGTAGGAGTGTAAATTGTTACAGGTTTTTTCACAGTAATTTAATAAGCAACAAAGTAAATAATGTTGTGATCCAAAGAATAAAATCCACGAGTCCACAGTGATGTAAATAAATTGTTAAATAAATAAATGGGGGACAAAGTACAAGCCTACTGACAGAAAATTTCTAATGAATAAATGTGGAAGTGATGAGAGAAATGAAAACAGCCACTAGAATACCACAGTGATAACTGCTGCAGGCAAGATCAACTGATGAATGCTAAAATTAACAGGTGGAATTTTTAAAGAAAAACAGTATATTTGCATAGCCTCAAACTATCCCCCTAAAATACTTTTTATTATGCAGCAGTACAAACATTCGTCCAAATTTACCCTAACCTGTGTGGCTCAGTTGGTTGGGCGCTCTTCCTGCAAAGTGAAGGGTCACCAGTTGGATTCCTGGTCCCGGCACATGCGTAGGTTGCAGGCCTGGTGCCTGGTCAGGGCATGTGAGAGAAGCAACCCATCAATGTTTCTCTAGTTCTTTTTCTCCCTCCCTCCCAATCTCTAAGAATAAATAAATAAATAAAATCTTTTAAAAAAAAATCCAGATTCTTTGATACTTCTCCCTCCAGGAGGTGGAACTTAAGTGTGACCTGGACTTAGTGACTCAGAGAGCATCGAATGGGAAAAGCAGATATTTTACAGTAAAGAAACCTGGCAGACACCACCTTAATCAAGTCACCAAGGTCAACATCGCCAGTAATAAGACATGTCGATATCATCTACCCCCATATGATGCAATGAGAAGGGCACATGACCTCTGTGGTATTCTTCTCCAAAATCCATAACCTCTGTCTGATCACGAGAAAACATCAGACAAACCTATATTAAGAAATGTTCTACAAAATTCCTGACCCGTACCGTTAAAAAGTGTCAAGGCCGTGAAAAAGACAGGGAAAAACGGAGAAGCTGTCACAGACAGGAAGGACACTGCAGAGACATGACAGCTAACTGCAATGCGACGTACTGAACTGGGTCCCACGACTTTTTAGGACACTAGTGGAAAAACTGGGAAAACCCAAATAAAATCTGGAGTTTAAACTATCACACCGATGTTAATTTCTTAGCTTTGATAACAGGTACCATGATTAGGAAAGACGTTAACATGAGGGGAAGCTGGCGGAAGAACATATGGGAATGCTCTGTGCCATCTTTACTCTTCTACAAATATAAAATTATTGCAAAATAAAAAGGTTTTATCTTATTGATTTATTTATTTAGAGGGGAAGGGAGGGAGAAAGGGAGAGAAACATCAGTGTGACAGAGAAACATCAATCAGTCGCCCCTAGCTCAGACCAAGGACTTAACCCCCAACCCAGGCAGGTGCCCTGACGGGATTTCCAACTGGCCACTGTCCTCACTTTGTAGGATGACGCCCAACCAACTAAGCCACACCACTCAGGGCAAAAAAATTTTTAAAACGCTACTTGGTCCTGACTGGTGTGGTATGAACCAAAGGGTCACAGGCTCTATTCTCAGTCAGGGCACATGCTTGGGTTGTGAGCCAGGTCCCCAGTAGGGGGGCGCTCTAGAGGTAACCACACATTGATGTTTCTCTCCCTCTTTCTTTCCCCCTTCCTCCTCTCTAAAAATAAATAAATAGAATCTTTAAAAAAAATTCAAAACACAAAAGCAATTTGGCAGTATTCAACAAAAATTTCAGAATACACCCTTCCACCCAGAAATTCCCTTCTAGCATCCTAGAGAAACACTCACATATGTCCGACGAGAAGCACAGAAAGAAGCGTTCACTGAAACACTGTTAGAAACTACAATGGATATGTAGAGGAAGTGACAGAATATATAAAAATCATAAAAACAACAATACATGCAAAAATTTTTATATAAATATGTAAATGTAAGCAGAACAAGCTGAAAGGGCTTAAAATAGGATTACCTCTGCAGAAAGGAGTGTTGTTGAGAACGGTTATTAAATGAGAAGGACAAGAATTAAGGATCAAGAGAAATGGGACCTTTCACTTTTCACTCTGTATATTTCTATAATGCTGGACTTTTTTCCCTTGTAAAAGAAATTAGAAGAAAAATAAGCATTTCATATACTATAAAAATTCTTGTATCAGTTCTCACTAACTCTGGAAGGATACAAAAGAGAAAGCCCGATCAGGGACTGCCTCTGGGGAAGAACACCAGGAAAACTGTTTTCACCATTTACTTCTATACCATTCAGTTTTATTTACCATGTGCATGTGCTGCTTTAAAAAACGTAATGCACATTTTTAAAAGCACTCTATGATAAATACTATTATGAAAGTATGTAACAGAATTAAAAACCCAAAAGGAGTGTCTGGTCAGCCTGAGAGACTTCAGAAAGGCAGGTCACCGGGAGATTTAGAAGACACTGCAGGCAGAGTTTAGGGAACGCAAAGGCACAGCGGGGAACAAAAGAAAGGAAGGTTCAGAGCTGAGGCATATAAAGCCTGGAAGCAAGGGCAGGGGAGGAGCAATAGGTGGGTTTCAGGAGGGACTGGAATAATCCGCAGTTCCTGAAAGCATACATCTACCCTCTTTGCCGCCTTTTCCAAGTAAATAACCAAAATTTAGACCTGCATATAGTTTTCTGCATGTTCTGATCAAAGCTACATCACTGCAGATCATGACATAATGAAATGAGTTTGTCTACCTATAAACCTAGTAAAATATATTCATCAGTTCAAGATGGTACAATCCTGACTAGAGAGTAAGATCCTGAATTAATAATTACTCTGATCTCCTAGTCTCACCCATCTTCTTTTGACCAGCCCATACAGCCAAGTTGCAATAAGCATAAAACCTTGACAATACATAAACTGCATATCCATAAATACAAAAAGTTGGCTTCCCTGACACAGTTAGCAAACACATTTTCATTGTAGTATTATTTATAACAAATATTTCATAGGGTAAAATAAAAATAATCTAAATTTCAGCTATAACTAGATGGCACTACAGCAGGTCCTCAAATAACATCATTTAGTTCAACATCATTCTGTTACAATGTTGATGAGATGCCATAGGAACGTAACTCTTGTTTATATCAATTAGCCTTTGGTAAAACTGCTTCTGTTACACGACATTTCACTTAAAGTCACAGAACGTTATTCACAACTGAAGTGAGGTCTTACTGCACTGATTTCTGCCAAAGATAAAGTAATGCTTGCCTGTGTGTGGCTAATTTCTCGACTTGGGGGCATCAATTAAAAGCAAAGTACCAACACTGACACAGTCAAACCTTCACTCACAACAAATAAGCTTTGTTGCCTCTGCACTCCTACGGAGAAAAGCCAGACAAAGTTTTTTCAGCCTTCCGATTCAGACCACATGTAGCAAAAATAACTCTATATTATTAGTTAGTCATTATGTGTACACATAGTACATACTATGTGTACTCACTGAGCTAAATGTTTGATAGCCATTAAAATTCAATAGTCACAACTCAACAAAAAGACAATCCAATTTTTAAAAAGGGTAAAGGTCTTAGGCATCTCTCCAAAGAAGACGCACAAACGACCAATAAGTTCATGAAAATATGCTCAACATCACTAGTTACTAAGAAAATGCAAATCAAATTCATAAGAAGATACCACCTCACACCCACTAAGATGGCCACAATCAAATAAAAGGAAAATAACAAGTGTTGGCAAGGATGTGGAGAAACTGGAACCCTTGAACATTGCTGGTGGGAATGTAAAATGGTGCAGCCTCTGTGGAAAACAGTATGATAGTCCCTCAAAAAGTTAAATATAGAAATATTATATGGCCCAGCAATTCCATTCTCAGGTATAGACTCCAAAGAACTGAAAACAGGTATGCAAACAAGTACTGGTACATTATTCACAACAGGCAAAGGTGGAAATGACACAACTGTCCATCAACAGGTAAATGCACAAGCAACAGGTGATATACCCATACAATGGAGCAGTATTCAGCTACAGAGAGACGAAGTACTGATACATGCTACAATGAGAATGAACCTCAAACACATTACACTGAGTGAAAGAAGCCAGACGCAAAAAGTCACTTAACTACGTGATTCCATGTATTTGAAATATCCAGAATTTCTGTCTGTAGAGACAGAAAGCCGGAGACTGGTAGTTTCCGAGAGAGGGGCCGGGAGAATGAAGAGCGACTGCGTAATGGGAACCGCGTCTCCCTTGGGGCCGATGCAAGCATTCTGGAACTAGACAGAGTGACGGCCGTACCACACTGTGAATGTAGTAAGTACCACTGTGCTATACCCTTTAAAAGGGGTTTTATGTTATGTGAATCTCACCTCAAAAAAAAATTCAACAGGCACGACAACTCTGTGGTAGGAATTACTCCTACACCAATTCTGTAGACTCAGAAACACAGGCTCTGAGAAATTAAATGACTTGACCAAGTCACCAGAGGGGACAGGTAGAGGAGCAGAAGTTCAAAGCCAGTCTGTGTATGAGATCTGCACTCCTTTCTAGTTGTTGTTGTTGACAGAACGTAGGACCTTCACAACCCCTCTCCTCAAAAATTAATTTTATGCCCAGCTATCTATAATCCTACTTATTAGCAACTCCCACGTGATACAGCTAACAGGTCTTTGCTCTTAACATGACATACTGCTTCCCTATTTCAATAAGCAATTAAAAGAAAAATATAACAATATGGGAATATGATAAATATACTCTTAGTATTAGCCTGATCATAACTAACACCACTCAGTGAATCCACATTTCAAGCCTCAAAAAGTTCATCTGCCAAGAAGTTAAATAATATACTTGGGATTATTTCACAATGAACATGATTAGCCAGCAGAGTGTGAAAAGATGGTGTGTTCTCAGCTTTACTGCTCAATCAAAAATGTGATCATGTAAAAACTGAATATAATTCTACTTAATCTTACTTAAATGTTAAGATTTCAAGTACCAAGTAATCAGGATGAAGGTATCAAACATCTCTCCTCTTTCAGGAGCTTCTCCTGTGTCATCAAATTAGATGCCCAAACACAAATTTAGTCATCATTGTCCTCGCATTGTTTCCTTTGCCCCCAAATTACATGGCTTCATATATTAATACCTTGTGGTCTAAGTTACAGGATCATCTTAACATCACAGACAGGCAGACTAATGACAAATGTCAAATATATCCTGTAAAAGATCGACATAAAATATGTACAACCTTTGAGTAGTGACAAAGGTGAAAAAGATTACCCAACCAAGCCTTGTTTAAAGCACTGTCCACTTAACAAGGAATCAGATAAACCATCTCAAGAAACCTACTGGGTACTGACTAATAAAATATAATAAAACATCAAGCTTGTATCTAAGCTAAATGGCTGATTCAGTCTGGGGTGGTTCTGTACCACCTACCATCCAGGTACAATACTTGAGCTTCCTGTCATTCCATCTTACAGACAAGTTTCATCGTTTTCTTCAAATGTGTGGAAGCTTCTTACGATGAGATCTTGTATTGAGAGCTTGTGCAGGATGCGCAGGTAAGCGACGAAGGCAATTTTCTATAAAGATGTAAGAGGACAACCAAGTGGGCTGAAGAGTCACTCCCATCACACACTAGTGCATATTTTGAGTCCATGTAATAGAAGATAACCAGGAAGGGCCAGCAGCGAGCTGACCACACTGGCATGCTACAACCAGAGACCAAGAGGCTAATTTAAAGAAAAGTATTGCTCTACTACCAGCTTTAGCCTTATAACAACAGCAAACCATTTACCTTTGGACGGGTCATATGTACGCAAGAAAGGGAGGACTGCAGGTTTTTCAAAGTGAGCTTTTCAGTCCTGAGCAGGTCAATAGGAACTAACAGCCCTGGCAGCATCTTCAAACCCAAGACATCTTCACGTATCTATAATGATTCATCTACAATCATATAATTGCCTCAAACACCTCCTTCTTCTTCTCCTCAGTCCCAACACTCTTTAACCAATTCTAAAGCACACACATAAACACCCTCCACAACTAGTAATCATGTCATTTTGCTAATTAAGTAATGTAAAAAATCCTCCTTACCAGCAATCCAAGGTTATTATTTAAGGTTTAAACTAGTAAGAATTCCTTGCTAACCCCTAACCACAAATTAGTCATAGAACAATGACTGCAGAAGTTGCCTCGAGCTAATGGCTACATCCTCAGACCCTGCAGAATGTTTTATGGGTCTGGAGCTGCTCCGAATCCGTGTTGAAGACGATGTATTTAGTCCAGGAACCTACACTTAAAGGTTGCATAGTAGATTTGAACATGGATACAAAATGCTGGCTGGCCTCTGACCAACCCTTAATACCCAGTAACCTAAAGAAAAGGTGTTTATAAACTTTAAACCTTTAGAAATGTTTCAGAATTGACACAGCACCTCCAAGGTAAATGTGGGCTTACTAAATCTCCTATGAGGTTCCCAGAAAATGGCACACGAGCCTGAAGTCCCTTTGGAACCCAATAATCTCAAGCAGCAAGACACAGGGATAATTAACCTCCTGGTAGCATTTACAAAAAATGACATTGCGGGGCGGGGGGGAGGAGTAGGACTCATCCAAAGAGACATTCACTGTCAGTCTGCAGCTACTTCAGCTATGGGTGCTGTGTGTCAACTTTCTCTAGCACATGAAGGAAGGGGAAAAAATGGAATCAAACAAATGACTTCAGCCAATTTTCCTTCCTGTATTACAGCTACCTTCCTGAAATATTTAAAGCATATGGCAGACACTAAAACCTTATTCAATAAACGAGGAAGGGATACCAAAGATAAGCAGTCATCAGCAGCCCATACATGTAAAACATTTTAAAATGAAAACAGCACCTTACATTTCAATCAAAGGCAGCAAAGTAAACCGAACGCTCAGTACTGGCACATTTTTCACGTACGCAGACAGATGATGTTCTTGAGCTGATTACCCACATTTACAGGTATGACTGAAAACCCAGCAAATGGTTCCTCCCACATCAAACACATTTCACACCATGGAACAGAAACTCCCATTGTATTCATCAGCTGAAACGTCTAAAAGTACTTTTATTGCGAAGTTGAAATGTATTTTAATGTGCTTGCCAGATGTCATGATAAATATAAGAAGGCAGGAGCTAAGAGAAAGCCATGAAAACTGGGTAAATCATTTCCTTTTCAATCATTTCCAGTACGAGTGTCCTCCGAACAGCACAGAAAACATCAGTAGAGGAAACACCATCCCTTAAACATAAGACCAAGCACTACCTTCGGGTGAACACATAATAAAACCACCATTTACAAGTAACTAAGCTTCCTCAAAAAATTAAACACAGAATTACCATATGACCCAGAAATCCCACTTCTAGGTATATACCCAAAAGAACTGAAAGCAAGGACTCAATCAGATAATTGTATACCAATGCTCACAGAATTATTTGCAATGGCTGAAAGGCGGAAACAGTCCAAGTATCCACTGATGAATGGATCAGCAAAGTGTGGTGTACACACACAGTGGAATACAATGCAGTCCTAAAAGGGAGCGGAATTCTGACACAGGCTAAAACAAAAATAAACCTTGAGGACACTGTGCTCAATGAGCCAGACACAAATGGACAAATACTACAATTCCATTTATATGAGGCGTCCAGAGTAGCTGTACTCACAGAAACAGAAAGTAGAATGGTGGTTGCTAGGGGCTGGGAAAAGAAAAGAATAGGGAGTTATTGTTTAGTCGTACAGAGTTTCTGTTTGGGAAGATAAAAAGCGTTCTGGAGCTGGATGGTGGTGATCGTCGCATAGTGATGATTACACTTAATGCCACCGAACTGTACACTTAAAAAAACGGTTTACATGGTAAATTTTATTATGTATATTTTACCACAATTTTTTCAAAGTAACCAAGCAAGAACGATCATCAAACTTTTGTGGCAAAAATATATCAAGAGAGATGGTCAAAGTCTGTAACAGGCATGCTTCACTGTCATCCTCCAGAGCCTAGACCAGCTTGCCCGGAAGTCGAGGTCTCAGAACAGCCCTGGTGGGGGCTCAGTTGGTTGGAGCATCGTCCCCTCCCGCACACCGAAAGGTCCTGGTCAGGACACGCACAGGACATAATCAATTGATGTTTCTCTCTCATACTGATGTGTCCCCACCCCCCGTCCTCTCTCTATAAAATCAATAACCATATCCTTGGGTGAGGATAATTTTTTAAAAAGTATTCCCAGTTTGCCAAGAATAATAAAAGATGAGATGTTTAAGTTTTGTTTTGTTTTTTTAATCTCAGAATACAGGAGGGATGGACATGCCACTTTCATGTTGCTACAGATATACACCAATCAACTGAAGAAGCTGAATTATATTCTACAAGAGGTTATTTTTGTTAAATAAATGAATGGGCACCCCTTCCCATTAAAAAGAAACAAAAAAACCTTTTCCTTCCAGTTTCCAATGGAAGCAGCAAGATTGAAATAACCAGTTTTACTTCTAACGAAGAAGCACAATGGATCCTAAAAAGTGACTTTTAAGATCCTGATTTTAATATGGTGGTTCTACAGTGGGAAACTGCAAGCAGCAATTTAAAATAACAACAACAACAATAATAATAATAATGTACAAACTTCCTTCACTGCTACTAACTGACTTTATACAAGTTACTTAACCTTTCTGGGCCTCATCTAGGGGATAATGCTTATACCTACCTACTTTTAAGAACTGTCTGAAGATCTTATAAGGTAATATATATAAAAAACACACTGAGTTCAATGCCTAGAATACATAAATGCTCCACAAATAATTCCCTCCCCTCCTGCCTTTCACTAGCATCTGCCCATTGTTACTCCTGGATCAGCCTCCAGGGGCTATGCTGATGTTCTGGCCAGTAACCTACAGCTCCTCCCTCAGGTCCCAGCTGTTTCTCAGTTCTAGTTGTTTCACTTGGGGTTTCTAAGAGGATCCTATCTATATTTAGAGATAATGCTAGTACCAACTGTGGACTTAACAGGTGCCTGGAGGGCCCTTGAGCACTCAGCAGTTTTCGACTGTTTGCAGTATGAATGGGTTTTGGTTCCACAACTGGCTGTCCTGACCTCTACAAGGAAGAGTGCCACGCATGCACAGTGCTTCAGCAGTACACTGAACAGCAAATTAACTGCGCTCACAGGACAAACCCTTAGCAAAATGTTTTTAGCCCTATTATCAGGACCCCAGATTTGTTAAATCGCAGGAGCAAACATTTGATTAACTCTCCAGGTGGAGCCCATTAACCCATCTTCATCTAAATCACTACTATCATATCAGATCCAAGTTGCAACCAATTCATGCTGCTTGTATACTACAACCAAGACTGGAGGAGGGAGAAAGCTGGAAGGCCCACCAGGCAGTGAAGATTTAAAGGCATCCAACAGAGCTGGGTCTGAATTTAGCTTTACTCACTAGCTCTGCGACCTCAGTAAGTTATTTCAGCTCTTAATTTATAAAATAGGAAATAATTGTGAGGATTAAATTAAATGAGATAGCCCCGACTGGTGTGGCTCAGTTGGTTGGGCGTTGTCCCACAAAGCCAAAATTCGCTGGTTAGATTCCGGGTCAGGGCACAGGCCTGAGCTGCAAGTTCAGTCCCTCGTTGGGGAAGGTAGATAAGAGGGACCGCATATAAGAGGCAACCAACCAATTGATGTTTCTCTCTCACATTGATGTTTCTCTCCCTCTCTTTCTTCCCCATTCCCCTCTCTCTAAAAATAAATAAATAAAATCTTTTTAAAAAAATTAAATGAGATAATGCATCTAAAACAATCTTAGCACCTTGCCTAGCCCACTAAAGAGGTCAATAAGGAGCCACGTTACCACTAATGAGGACACCGTACTCACTCCTTATTTTGTTCAGTTTTTATAACATGTAAGAAAAGTGACAATTTAGATTAGTTTTGGACCTTTATAAAGTGGTCTAATGCTACTATCCAAGACCTAGCTGCGAAATACACATAAACTCACGAATTCCCAGAAATCTTAGATGAGTCGGCAAAACTTAATGCCCAACAAATACAAAGCTTAACGTGGACTATTTATGAACACACAAAGGTAATTACAATTTCAAAATCAGCAATCTTGTTATCTAATACCATTCAAAATTTAGTCTGGAAATCCAAGTATTAAGGAAATGCAAAGATCATAACTCCAGAAATACTTTCCCACAATCATTTTTAAATAAAGTGATTTTCAAATCACCTTCATTCAAACTGGAAGGTATAAAGCAGCCTGACAATTTGAAATCGTCATCAAGAATTTCTTGAGGCAGCACACAAACTCTCTCCCACGAACTGAAAACCAATAACAGACCACACATGAAATTTTCTCAGTGAGAAACTGCAGTTCCAACAAAGTACAGATAACTCTGACTTTATCAAGGCTATTCATAACCTTTTGGTCTTGGTTCTCCCCCAAATACTCTGAACACTGCATTATCACTGACCTGACTTAAAAGCAAGATGCCTGTTTCTGGTTATCTGTTCTCTCCTGCTTCATTAACCACAGGTAAATTACATACATAACCTGATGAACAGAGGAGAAATTACTATTATAGGCATGCTTTATCAATGAAACGGACTACAAATGAAAACCAAATTATTAAAAGAGTTTCTACTCCTTAGTAGAGAAGCCTGAGAAAGATCCGCCTTCTAAAAGACACCATCATCCTGGATGAACTAGGAGAAAAAAAGCCACTCTAGTCCACCTACCCCATACTCCAACTGACTGTACCCTTCTGCTTTAATTCAAGCCCAAACCACATTTACTTCATTTCTCTGCCCTACTTTGCATTATTTTTCATTCGCGTCCTCCTCTCAACTGCAAGAATGCTCTTCTATCTCTTATTTTCAAATCCCACTTTGTCCCCAAATCTCTTTTTTAAAATTGATTTAGAGAGAGGAAGAGACTGGTTGGTTCTTGTATGTGCCCTGACCCGGCATCGAACCTGCAACCTTAGCTTATGGGGAGGACGCTCTAACCAACTGGGCTACGTGGCCAGGGCCTCCACTTTGCCCCCCAAATCTTAAGGGCCTCCGGCACCCACTCAGATGACCTTACGCATCCCAACTGTATTCCCAATTCACTGCACTTCTCCTAAAATAACCCATTCTTTCATTATTTCCATCTCTTGTTGTTTCTTAAAATCCAATACCCCCCACACAGTCACATCAGCGAACCCCCCTCACTCCATTGTTTTCCGGCCTACGCCTCTGGAAACACCCCAACTCAGACCGGTGTGCTTCGGCTCGCCCCCAGACCCCAAAACCTTTCACCATCTGGGCACTCCAAGTCCCAAGGGCTCGCGTCGCCTCCTCTCCGTACCCAACCCCCAACAACTACCCCTTCCCCCGTGCTCGCCCTCAAGCCCGCTCCCCGCACCTCTGTGCCCCCTTTATCCCCCACCAACCTCCTCCACCCAGTACGCTCAGCTTCACCTACGCCGGGCCCCCGCAGTCGCCGCGTCCCCCCAGTTCCGGGCTCTGCGTCCCGGACGCTCCGGGGTCTGCGAAGAGGAAAAGAGCTCCGCCGCCTGCTTCGCCTCTTTTAGAGCCGGCGACGTCGCCGCCGCGCTGCTCCCTCGGCTCTCCTAGAGTCGGACGCCGCCCCGCCTCCGCCCGCCCCTTTCCCTGCTTCCCTCCTCTGCCGGCGGGCGGACTAGGAATCGCAGCCGCGACTAGGGGCAAGAGCGCCAGCGGATCCACACCGACCTCGCCGGGGCTCGAGCTATTCGCCCCGCCCCGGAGCGCGCTCGGGCGCGTGCGCGCCAGCCAGCCAGCGCACAGGGCGCGTGCTCGCGCCGGCGCGAACCTGGCGTGCGAGTGGAAAGGCGCCGGGAGGGAGGCGGTCTCTGGTCTGTCGGCTTACGGTTCTTCTCGCGACTAAGTCCCTCGCGCCTGAGTTGAGGGAGCCTGGGCGTCGCCGGAGAGTGGTATAACAAGGAAGGGGAAGGATTGGAGGAGTGGGTCGGAAACAAACTCAAAGGTGGAATCGGCGATGGGTGGGACGCGAACTCGCGTCCACGTGCAGAACTACCGTGGCCCAGAGAAAGCGAGCGGCGTGTGGGTGGGGATAGCGAGCTGGAAGTGCTGCACCCCAGCTGGAACTGCCGGAAAGAGCCGAAACTCTCTCGGAGGTGGCCGAAGGCGGGCGCCTCCAGGGCGAACGTGCGAGAGGCTTTTCTCTCTTGGTCCTGGCTGGGATCTAGTCTGTCAGGTCGCCCTCCCTTTAGCCGCTTACGTCTTCGCCCCGTGAATTTTTCCACCACTTTCCCCTTTGCCTCTTTCCAAACCCAAGTTTTACAACAAAAGGCCATTTCAGAGCCACTCGCTGCGAGGAAACTCTGGGAAGTCCGGATATGGAGGCCGGTGCGGGGTGGGGCAGGGAGGAGGCATCGCCCAGGCCTGGCGCACAGCAACCTCTGAAGCGAGTCGGAGATTCTCTACCCCGGCCACGTACCCCCAACGCACAGCCCAAGTCTATTGCTGAGTCGGTTTTCTGATCTCAGATGTCTGCATCCATCTCTGCAGTTGTGGTCAGTCTCACTACCCGTCGAATCCATCTCTGCAGTTGTGGTCAGTCTCACTACCCGTCGAATCTTTCTGTTAAATATTCCCCTGTCCTTGTGGTCAGATTCCCAACCTCCTCAAGGAGGGAACTACTTTTTTAAAAAGATTTTATTTCGTTTTAGAGAATGGGGAAGGGAAGAGGAGAGGGAGAGAAGAGAATGGGGAAGGGAAGAGGAGAGGGAGAGAAACACCGATGTGGGAGAAATATAGATGTGTTGCCTCTCCTACACCCCCAACCATGACCGGACAAACCGCAACCCGAACCGCAACCCAGGCTTGTGACCTGACTGGGAATCGAACCGGGACTGCCTGGTTCCCAGCCCGCGCTCAATCCACTAAGCTATACCAGCCAGGGGTACCTTTGTACTTTCTTAGCCAATGTCTACGTATGTGAAGCACTCGCCCCACTGGTTGGTCGCCTATTAGGAGCGGCTACAAGCTGAGAATTTAGGTAATCAGCATTAAAAAAGCTACTCAGAGCCCTGGCTGGTGTGGCAAACAGAAAGGCCCACCAGTTTGATTCCCAATCAGGCCTCACGCCTGGCTTGCAGGCCAGGTCCCCAGTTGGGAGCATGCAAGAGGCAACCTCGCATTGATGTTTATCTCCCTCTCTCTAAAAATAAAGTAAATAAAATCTTTTAAAAATACAATAAAATAAAAATCAGAATCTGTCATCGTATTTTCATCTTTGGAGGCCAAAGCATAAGGGGATCAGGACAAACCCGAGAGAGTATGCAAATACACATAGTCACAGGCACAATGCACTGTTAGTTTCCACATATTCGTTATTGCAGTCAACGTTAGGGGAGCAGTAGTCCTTTGATTTTTAACTGTGCATGGCGCGAGGCCTCAAAAATACCTTGGAGCCCACTGATCTCTGGTTAATAATGCCTAATCTAATCCAACCATATTATTTACAGATCTAAAGAAACAGAAGAGTAAGTTCGGCGTCCAGCTAGTTAGGGCACTACACCATGTGCTGCTTGTTAGATCATAGGCCTGCGAGGAGGGCCTAGGGCATATGTCTCCCTGACTGGGGTTTGCATCTACCCCTACTGCAACTCGCGGCCCACCTTTGCCTTTTCGCCATGCAGCACTGAACCTCTCTAAGAGGACATTGAGCAGATGTTTGAAAAATACCTTTTGTCCCTGACTGGTGTGGCTCAGTGGGTTGGGTGTCATTCCCAAAACCTAAAAGGTACAATTCCTGGTGAGGACACATGCCTGGGTTACAGGCCAGGTCCCCACTTGGGGGCCTGAAAGAGGCAACTTATCCATGGATGTTTTTCTCGAACTTTGATGTTTCTGTCCTTTATTTTCTCCCTCCCTTCTCCTCTCTCTAAAATAAATAAAATCTTAGCCTGGCTGGTGTAGCTCAGTGGATTGAGCGCGGGCTGGGAACCAAAAGGTCCGGTTCGATTCCTAGTTGGGGCACATGCCTGGGTTGCAGGCCAGGTCCCCAGTGGGGGCCATGTGAGAGGCAACCATACATTGCTCTTTCTCCCTCCCTTCTCCTCTCTCTGAAAATAAATAAATAAAATCTTTAAAAAAATAAAAAATAAAATAAAATAAATAAAATCTTAATTTAAAAAAGTATCTTTTTGCCCTGGCTGGTGTAGCTCAGTGGATTGAATGCCAGCCTGTGAACCAAAGGGTGGCCAGTTTGATTCCCAGGCAGAGTACATGCCTAGGTTGCGGGCCAGGTCCCCAGTTGGGGTACAAGAGAGGCAACCACACATTGACAATTCTCTCCCTCAATTTCTCTAAAAATAAATAAATGAATAAAATCTTCAAAAAAAACTTTTGGAACTAGGTTACAAAGATTAATTTTATCATTGTTCTTTATACTACCTATACATTTTTAATTTTGTAAGCTATACTTCACAATAAAACAAAGTGATTATTGCCTGCTTTGAAATAATTGCAAATTGCTTAAAGTCTGTCTATAAATTCTATTGGAGAGCCCTGCCTGGTGTGGCTCAGCGGATTGAGCACTGGCCTGCGAACCAAAGTGTGGGAATTCTTTCCACACACGTGAAAACACGCAGTTCCGGAATTTACCCGTTTTGAGCTCAGCTCCGCGTGAGGAAAAAATTATTCCCGTGTGGATCATGTCAGTGGAAAAGGAATTCTCTAATGGGAATTTGGCAAAAATATATCTTAACAAATTCTGTGATTTGCTGAGTCTCTCTTCCTCCCAAAGCCAAGAAGCTTAAGTTAATGAATCCCTGCCTCAATGTTTTATGGTCCTAAAAGTTAGCAGCCATAGTTAGCTTATCCTCAATTTACTTGTCTCCTGTTTAATGTATACCCTGGTCCTGTCTGCCACCGGACCTGAATTTATATCCTAAAGCTCTGTTACTGAGTAAACCTACCCCTTATCTCTTCCCTTCCCATATATCCTCATGACCCAACTGAAAACCCCTATTCTGCATAAGTCCATGAATAATCAATCCAATGTAAATATGTCCTCAAGCTTCTAATAAAAAGCCGGGCTGAGCTAGACACGAGGCCTTTTCCAAGATGGAGGGAAAGACCCATGGCTGCCGGACTTTATTCTCCAAGCATGTCTCTGGGTGAGTTTGATTCACGCAATCAGTGTGGTCCCCCCCACGGATTTTGCGGGTCGAAATCCGCGACACCAAAGGGCTGCTGGTTCGATTCCTAGTCAGGGCATATGCCTGGGTTGCGGGCCAGGTTCCCTGGTGTGGGGTGCATGAGAGGCAACCACACATTGATGTTTCTCTCCCAGTCTTTCTCCCTCCCTTCCCCGCTGTCTAAAATAAATAAATAAATAAATAAAATCTTTTTAAAAATTCGATTGGAGAAAAATAAATGCTGTAATAAATTCAACATATAACTCTTGTGACCTACTCTGAGGAAAACAAACTAAAAATAATTTCTGAAATTATTAGAATAACTGCTAAGGATTACAAAAGAAGATCATTTTGAAATAACATCCATATGTCTCAGTTCAGCCTTAAGGGAATTGATTTATCCCAGGTTACCTAATGATCCAGTGGAAAGACTAGAGCCAGAAATAAATCATGACATAATCTTCACCTTGGCAGATATATTCTGCAGATATTAACCTGACCTAATTTTATATGTTTCAAATAGATCCTGGAGATGAGAACTTTTCTTGTGTTTTTATTTTGAGTTGATATTTTCATACTTTTATAAGGAATAAAAAGAGGCTAAATTTAATAATCCGAGAGACTTAAAAATTTTACTAATTATCTTGGAGACTTGATAATCAATGACTAACTGAGGAACATGATTTTTCAGAGTCTCTGTTGACTAAAGATAAAGCTACAAGCCACAGCAGGCATGAAGACTAGCAGAGAACATCTCGTAAGGGCGTACTTTGCCCTTCGCTTGGACTACTTCTAATCCCAAAGCCTATTCATGTTGGCAGTCCAAACTATGTGCCTTAGAAAATTAGTTTCATGGGATGCTAAATAGATGTTATCTGAAAAAAACTATTCCTGCCCTGGTGGGTAACTAAGTTGCTTAGAACATCATCTCCATATGGCAAGGTTATGGGTTCAATCTCTGGTCCAGGCACAAGAATCAACCAATGAATGCATAAATAAGTGGAACAACAAGTCCATGTCTCCCTCTCTCTCTCTCTCTCTCTCTCCCTCTCC
The DNA here is from genome assembly GCA_004026765.1 of Micronycteris hirsuta. NCBI lineage: Eukaryota > Metazoa > Chordata > Mammalia > Chiroptera > Phyllostomidae > Micronycteris > Micronycteris hirsuta. Next base: position 58,084 of record PVJI01007248.1, on the reverse strand, counting down.
CCACTCCCACCTTCCCTCCTTCTCTCTGTCTCTCCCTTCCTCTCTCTCAAATCAATAATTTTTTTTAAAAATCACTACATTTTTTTAAAAAATGAAAAAACTATTCCAGGTCCAAATAAGTTTAGGAAACACTGGATAAAATCAAGTTAAACTGGTTGCTGTACTTCTCAGAGCATTTGACATGGTAACATGCTTTGCTAATATTTAAAGGGATACACTGCACAGTGTGCAGCTCTCCCCCAAGGAAACACTTTTTCTCCCAATAGACTTGTCTAAGGTTTATGTTTTTTTTGAACATCAATTCTATAAAGTTCTATTAAAGGGTTTCAATTAGATCTGCATTCCCATTTTATAGATTACAAGACCAAGGTCCAAATTCACTCATGTATCAGATGTTTAGAGCTGGAAAAATCCTTAAATTATGAAGGTTAACTTATTACATCACAAAATTAGTGGTAATGTCAGAACCAAAACTCAGATTTTAAACACTCAATTCAGTGAGAGTGCTTTGCACGTTCATTGAAAACTTGAATTTGATCTTTAGTGTGTTTGTCTCTGTGTGTAAGATATATAACTAATATTGCTTTTCTATAAGGTCATTCATGTAATTTCAGCATACTCTTTCATTTATACAGCCTGTCACCATTTTTTTTAAGATTTTATTTATTTATTTTAAAGAGAGAGGAGAAGGGAGGGAGAAAGAACAATGTATGGTTGCCTCTCACATGGCCTTCCCTGGGGACCCGGCCCGCAACCCAGGCATGTGCCCCGACTGGGAATCGAACCGGGACCCTCTGGTTCCCAGCCCGCGCTCAATCCACTGAGCTACACCAGCTGGGCCTGTCACCATTTTTTGTAAATTGGTAATGCCTATCCTCTGTATGTTTTTTCGTTTATAAACCACTCTCAATACATTGTTTAATTTTATTGTCTGAACATCCCTGTGAGGCAGACATCATTATCCCCATTTAACAAATAAGGAAACTGAGGCTTTAAGTCGTTAAATAACAAGTTAACACATTTAGTAAATGTCCTGTGAGTTCAATTGGGAGAAAACAGTTCCTTCCTTCAAAGGGCTTTGTCATAGTCAAGGAGACAAGACTTACAAACATGAGACAGTATGTAAGGGAATGCTAAGTAGAATGGTACAAACTAGACAAGAATGCTGAAGGAATTCAAAGAGGGAAGATTACTGCAGATGGAATTAATCAGTGAAGTCATCATGTAGGGATAAACCTTAAGCTGCATCATAAAATAATTATAAAGATTTCAATTAGCAGAAAGGGAAAATAATTATCGAAAAGAAGAGTGGCCTCAGCAAAGGCATTAACATGAGAACAAGAAATAACATTGACGGAAAAGAATTAGAGTTTGAAGGGAGATGGGTCTGAAAGGACCAGTCCCTTGGCTGTGCAAGAAAAGCCAACTGCTAAGAGACAATGAGTTCCCAGTCAATGAATATAAAATAATTTGGCACTACTCGCCCAGAATGAGCAGTTATTTGCTTTCCAACCCAAATTACACAGAAAAGCAGTAAATGCACACTCTCTGCTGTGGACCCCAGGAATGAAAAGGAGCAAGAAACAAGAGAAGCCAAGTCCAAACTGGCGGTTATGGGTATGGAAGAAAAGGTGGGGTAGTAACATGAGCCTCAGTAACCCTCAGATCTGTTAATGGGAAACATGAATAGAAGACATTTATATGCTCCGCATACCCCTCCCATTCCTTTCTTGATACTATTTCATCTGAAAGGTGCTTGACCTATTGATGCTGGGGAAAAATGCCCTTTGAGGTGGTTCTTGCAAAGCCAGGCACGCATGCTAACTCAGTCACCACCCAGCAGAGGGTGTTCCCTGCAACCCTTCTCGGCCCAGAAATGAGACTAAGGTCTGGCATAGAATGAGTTAAAATGAGTCTCTTCCAACTTTCCTACACAAGGAACTGCTTTGTTCTGTTTCAACTTGTCAGGTCTAAATCCAGGAAATTCAAAGTCTTGCTTAAATTTATAATAATTTTCAAATAAGCCGTTGGACTGCAAACTGAAAGATCACTGGTTCAATTCCTGGTCAGGGCACATGCCTGGGTTGCAGGCCAGGTCAAGGTCCCAAGTTGGGGGTGTGCAAGAAGCAACTGGTCAGTGTTTCTCTTCCTCTCTCTCCCTCCCTCCCCTCTTGCTAAAAATAAATAAAATCTTCAAGGAAATTTTTTAAAAAGAAGTATAAGAGAGCCTAAGGAGGAAATAAAAAAAGAAAGAAAACTCTAACAGGAAATACACCACCCCAGAGTCCCCTAGGAGATCAAATGACAACTAGAAAACATGCTTCATTTGGAGCTTTCCCTGAATAACACGCAAATCCAACTTCACAGTTGCTCTCTCCTTCCCCAGAAAAGGGGAGGACTGAACTCTAGTAAAGAGCCTGCCCTGGCGGTGCAACTACCGGATCCTGAAAAAGGAAAGGCACCAATTCTACCCTTGTGACAGCCTTAAGGCGCCACCTGCAGTTCCCAGCTAAGACTGCAATAAACCCACACCTGCTAGCTTGTTAGGATCAACCACTATTAAAAAAGAAAACAAAGAAACACTAAATTCAAGTCAGAGAGTCCTCAGAAGACCCCAGGTCATAGAGCAAATGCAAACATAGCTTTAAGACACAGTGCCTAGGAAAAGATCTAAGGGCCTTCTTGGCTATACGTTCAATGAGCAACAACAACAAAAGCTAATAAATGTGTAGGCTGCTTGATTTAAAGAATGATATACTGTCCAGACCTTGAGAACTTAATAACCCCACAGTACCCTGCTCTGTCTGAACACATCTGAGAATCGCATTTCGTTCTGAGCACCACGATTTAAGAGCAATATTGACAAGAGCCATAAAAATGTTCATACCTTTTGACCCAGTAATCCCACCCATGGGAATTTATTCTGAAATAATTCAAGAGAACAGATGAATTAGATGAATGAAGATATAGATGCGGCAGTCTTTATAACAAAAATGTATATTAATAGCCTAAATGCCTCCCCAAAAAGAGAATATTATACAGCATTAAAATATAATGATGCATTATTTGAAAAAATGTGCTAATGCACGCTACGACATGGATGCATCTTGAAAACATTATAAGAGAAAAAAGCCAGACACAAAATAAAATACTGTATGATTCCATTTATATAAAATGTCCAGAAGAGGCAAATCTATGGAGACAAAAAGTATATTAGCAGTTGCCGGGAGCTGGGGGGAGTAGAGAATAGAGACTGGTTGCTAATGGCAATGAGGCTGCTTTTGGGGGTGGCAAATATACTCTGGAGTTAGTGTTGATGTTTGCACAACCTTATGAATATACTAAAACCTGCTAGATTATATACTTTAAAAGAGCGAATTTTATGGCATGTGAATTAAATCTCAATAAAGTTTATATATGAATTCTTCATAGTAATATACATAAATGCTCATGATTCATGAGGGGGAGAAAAATAGTATAAAATTATATCCCTGATATGATCCAATCATGTGGAGTTAATTATGTGCATTTATGGATGAGGACAAAGAGATCATGAATAAATGAAAACAGTTTGACAGGGGTGGGTTTTTTATTGGGGGGTGGTGAGCATTACGTTGTTCTTCAAGCATTACCTAGTTTCTTTTCTTCACAAGACAGGGTCCACAACAGGGCACACAGAAGATGACAAAGCAAGCCATTTAACACAAGGCTAAAAAGGACCCAGAGTCCAGTGTTGAAAGCAATCTGAGAAGTCATCCAAGTCCCACTTCCTCACGATACAAGGACAACCCTGAGGCCCAGAACTGCGAAGCAACTCATCCAAAGTCAGCCCTCGGGTCACCAAGAGGCGGAAGTAGAATCCCATCTCCTCACTCCTCCATCTGTGGTCTTTCTAACAAACTGCAGTGCTTCCTTAAACAAGGTGATGTTTAATCTGGAAAAGGGAAGATTTAGAGGGATATGAGATGAAGGGCGGGTTCTCACCCAGACAGGGCTTCTTGTTGGGTTTTGTTCTTTGTAGCAAAAGATGGCTAACCTAGAAAGAAATTACAGTAAAGCTACTTTCAGTCCAATAAAATAGTTCTTAACTATTACAGATATTCAAAAGGTGGAAAAGGTAGGAAATTTCCTATTCAACAAAAGCCAAAATGGTCATCTCCAAAGCAAGCTATCCTCAAGATTTTGCACTAGACAGGGACTTGGGGTAGAGGCCTTCTCAGTTCCCTTCCAACCCTTTTTGAAGGATCTATAGCCCTGGCTGGTGTAGCTCAGTGGATTGAGCTTGGGCCTGTAAACCAAAGGGACACCGGTCCAATTCTCAGTCAGGGCACATGCTTGGGTTACAGGCCAAGTCCCCAGTAGAGGGTGCATGAGAGGCAACCACACATTGATGTTTATCTCCCTTACTTTCTCTCCCTCTTCTACTTTCTCCAAAAATAAATAAATAAAATCTTTAAAAAAAAAAAAAGGCAAGAAATCTGGAGTTAAGGCATATAATTGTAACACCCTGTGCCTGGTCTCCAGTCTTCCTCTGCATCCTGGACTGTTTCTTCCACACTTGGCTAATAACTGGGAATTATCTCCCTTGAGATACTCAAGCTGCTGTTTCCCTAGGGTTTCCCCGATATCCCCATAAAGGCATATGAGATATAAGATCATGAATTCTCCCATGAGTCCCCATAAAATGATGGCACCTATCCCTTCTCCAATATCCTAATGCACTCTTTTTACACATCTTATGACACATAGCTCAAAAACTAAACAAGGCTGACTTCGGTATCTGTGTGTCTGTATAAGCTCCCAGGGAGCAAGGTGCTGCAGCTTCAGAATCAGATCCTAAGTTTGGAGAAGACCTGAGGAGTCAGCCGTCCAACCACCCATGTGAAGTTTGAGGACTCGCCACAATACTCCTCCAAGCAGAAGAATCTGTGAGGGAGACTCACTACCCTCTACTTCCCAGCATCTTGTTCCTTTTTGGAGAAAGTGTATCTCTCAGAAAGTTCTCCTACTAGTGGAATTAAAATATTTTTCTGAAATTGTGAACTTTAACATCAGCCTTCCCTCTTAGTAATCCACAGAATAGATCAAATCCCTTTTGTCACAGAGTAATTTGTAAAATATGAGAACCTTCACATTTTTTCTTCAACCTCCTAATACAGTGCTTTGCACATTTTAAAAAAATGTTAAATAAGCTTTCTCCCACACTCATTAATGTACTAGGGGTGGGATAAGATGGTATATTCTCTAAAAGATATTTTATTGGTTTTATAATGTCTTTCATTTCACTTTATGGTTTAAGGGAGAAAAAAGGGTCAGGAATACAACAGCCAAGAAGTCAGAAATTCAATACATAAATACATTCTTCCACCACAATAGCTTCCTCACCCCTTTAAGGTTTTCTCATCTCCACTACAAGCAGTTTCTACAATGCTGTTGGGTGCCCCCTGTGGGCAAAGCTGGGCTGGGACAAGCTGCCCGGCTCAGCCAGGAGGAGTCCATCCTCCAATTTCTTCTCACCTCTAGAATCCCCTGGGCTTCCTGGGCTGACTGAGGACTTCATATGCAGCCTGGATCTCCAGGAAGTGCCTCTGAGCCTCTTCTGTGTGGTGCTGGTTGTGGTCAGGGTGCCAGATCTTCACCAGCTGCCGGTATCTCTGATGTATTTCTTCATTTGTTGCCCCCTCTAAGAGACCCAAAACCTTGGGGAAGCAGAAACTGACAAATCAGAATGCCACAAGTTGTCAGGGCCCCTGGGCCTTTCTCTGCTCCCTTGTTAAATCAGGCTGTGATATCTCTGGGATGGGCTTCTACTTGACCATAGAAAAGGCCTAGAGCCTGCCATTAGAATTCCAGCCTTTTGAAACACGGATAAGCTCTGGATCTCGTGGCAAGAACCAGAATTTGCCTTTAATCACAGCTGCCCATTTTCTAATCTGGAACTTCCCATCCCTGACAAGATCTCCTCCTTGTGAGAGAAGTAAGCGTGTATGCCCACCGAAGACACGTGCAAGAACGTTCACAGCAGCCGTGTTCAGAATGGTCCCATACCGGAACCCAAATGTATCAAGAGTGGACAGATTAATTCTGGCATACTCATACAGTGGGACACTGTACAACAATGAAAACAAGCAATTTACAATTGTGTACACCAGTGTGAATAAATCTCACAGACATGAGGTTGAATGACAGCAGACACAAAGGAGTACACACTGAATGATTCCACTTATGTGAAGTTCAAGACTGGGTAAAACCAATCTGCGGTAACAGAAGTCAGACAGAGGTTACCTCCGAGGAAAGGAGTATAAGCTGGGAAGCAGCGCGAGGGGCTCTTCTCAGGGGTGGAAATATTCCATACCTTGATCTGAGGGGTGGTTACATGGGTCTGTACATGAAATCAGTATCCGTCGTATATGTTATACCTCAATATAAAGTAAATAAAATACACATATTTCCTCCACTATTAGAGCCTCTCCACCTTCCCCCATTACACCGAGAAACCCAAAGAAGCCAGGACACCCTTCTGGGGCCTGACCCAGCAGCCATGAAAACAGGACTTCCACATCAGGGCACCAGTTCCAGTAAGGCTTAGTCTAACTCCCAGACAGGAACGAGAGGGAAGAAAGCCTTACCTGGTAAGCCAGCTGACGCTTCTCATCCTGAAAACTGTGAACAAACTCATAGAGCTTCTCCCACTCCTGGAAGTAGCCGCTGCTGAAGCCAAGATTCCCCACCAGCAGCCTCCAGACACGGTAAGGCAGGAGGAGGACAGATTCCATGAGACGGCCAAGGAAGGGGAAGAAGCTGAACCAATTCAAGAAGGAGCCAAGGGTCTCTGCCACATAGCTGAGGGTGGCAGCCGTGTTGCAGAGGGTGCTGTAGGCTAGCGGGCCTGTGAAAGCCAGGTAAGCTAAGCCCAGGCGGTAGAGCCGCACACTGAGTGTTTCTGACCCCACTGAAGCTTTGTAGCGGCGATGCTTCTGGGCTGTGATGCTGGCGGCCAAGCTGATGGGCAGGATAGCTATGGGGCGGCCATAGAAGATAGGGGAAGTAAGAAATGCCACCCCTAGTGTGTTCTTAAAGTCTGAGGTCTGGTTGCCAACAGCAGCCACCAGCAAGACTCCTAAGCCAACTGCCAGTGGGAGGCCCACAACATAGAAGCTGGCCATGAAGGAAAGGCTAATGAGAGCCACAAGGCCGAAATAGATGCCTACTATCATCTGGGCCCCAAAGCGAATGGGACTCAGAGGGGGTATCCCCCCTCCTGAACTCTGCCTCTGCCCCTGGGCTCTGTTGGCCTGAGCTACAAAGCTTGGGAGCTTCCAGAACTCCCAGAGCCAGCCCAGCCCACCACCCCCCAGGGTAAGCATCCAGAGCAGTGCATGGCTATCCCTGCCCAGGTACAGGTGGTGCAGCCCAGCAGGGCCCCCGATAGCCCAGAGGACATAGGTCACCAGGAGCCCCTTGGCCATCCTTTAGGGAAAAGGTCTCAGAACAAGTCTGGTGGCACCTGACATTGCTCAGAGTGCAGAAATCTGGGGTCCTCTGTGAGAATCATGGCCATCATGGCCCCAGAGTTATCCTTAGACCCTAGGAGATGGAAGAAAGCAACTGTAAGACTATATCCAGGTCTCAACACAGTAACCATATTTCCTTCCAGGGGCAGAGTCCAGATCTCCCTGAGTGTCCCTGGAATGCTGCTTCATCTGGACCCTTTGGACCAACACTTCATGTCCCTTTTTGACAACCACAGCGACTCCAAATTTGGGGGATAGGAATGTTTTAAATGCTCTTTCACTTGAATTACTGAGAACTCAACACGGACAAAAAAATTAGCAGCTTAAATTTTCGACTTCCCCTCAGACCACTGGCCCGGGGAATGACTGGGTGAGGAGTGGAGTGCCCTGGATGTCCTTCTAAAGTCCCTACGCATTTTGAAAGTTCCTGCCCAACTTCGATTACGGCTGTCCTCATACACTTGGCCTAGGTTCTAGCCCTTCTCCAGCCTTCCCAGCTCCCCAGGCCATGAAATCTTCCCACGTGTCAAACTTGCAAAAGGTCCCGAATTCGCTCCACTTAAACAACTCTGGAAAGCTACGTTTTGGCCTAGACCCTGGCACCCCATAACTCCACTGTCTCCCGTCAGGGCAGACCTAGAAAGCCTCTCCAAAGCAGCCATGAACCCCCAGAATACCAAAGCAGATGCCAAAGTGTGCCTGCCAGTCTCCCCCTCGTAGAGCGGGCCTCACGACCACCAGCCAGTCCCTCCTAGCCCCAGGGTGAGCGGCCGTACCTAGGCGCCCCGGCTCCCAGGCTCCTCACACCAGTCACTTCCTTGGACCACAGAGTCAAAATGGCCCCTCTCACTCCGCTCCCACTTCCACCCAAATGGACTTTGTCTTTCTGTGTTTGCAGTGTCACGGAAGTCAGAACGCTGGGGCCAGGCCCCTCCCTAAGGCCCTCCCGGGCCCCCTCGGGATCACCTGTCAGCTCCGGGCTCCGCTGGCCCGCCCTCCGGGACAGTCAGTGGGAGGCTTTCTGGGCGTATCCAGCCTCCCCCGACTCCCGGGGGCGGGCGGAGCGCCCAACTCCAGGCCAGCGCTCCTGCACCGCGGCGTCGCAGCCGCCAGGTGGCACTGCTGCTTACTTAAGGGGCCGGCGGGTCCCCTGACTCACCTTGTGCGTTTTCCCGGGCAAAGCCGCAGTCCCCTCTAAGGGCAAAAATAGTCCCTTGATCGCCCTTTTCCACTCCCACAAACGGGAGGGTGACTCCCCCTCACCTCAAGAAGCACTCTCCTCTCTCCCTGCTTGTCCTTAAAGACTGCCTTGGATGGCTCCACTTCCAATTCCTCCGCGGCAGAGACAACCGAAGGCAGGCTGCAGAGAGGACTCCCCCCACCCCGCGCGCGCGCGCGCGCACCCCCACCCCCGCCCCCACCCCCGAGTTTGCCTCACTGCCCCGTTCCGGGCGTGCCAGTCAGGGGGCACTACATCTAGGCCTGAGCCCGAGACCTGAGCCTCAGGCCTCAGGAGCCTCTCGATCCAGCAGGAACCTCAAGTCGGCTGTATTCCGCCTGCTCTGGCGAAAGGAAGAACCAGGAGCGGGAAGGGGCAGGGGATCATGGGAGTCCCACCGGGAGAGCGAGGCCGCCGCCTGCCTTCCTCACGCCTCGACGCTGGCATGGAGTTGGGCTGAAAGATGCCTTCATTTTAGTACCCGGGGCTCCAATCCTGGTTCTTCTACTATGTGACCTTGGCCAAGCCCTGCCGCTTCTGGGGACTGTTTCCCCCTCTGTACAGGAAAGGCTTGGCTCTCCAAGGTCTCCTAGCCCCGACTTGGGGGTGGGCTGGGCCTGGTGGGCCTCACCCCTGTCGCCTCCCTGCAGTTGGCATTTTCTGTTCCCTGCACAATCGCAGGCCCCTCAGTCCTTATCCTGGCCCGGGGAAGGAAGACGGGCTCCCTTCTGCCTGTTAGAGCGCTTTGTGGGGCCAGGGCCGAGAGGGGCCCCAAAGAGACGCGGGAGCTGCCCGCTGGGGGTGGGCGCGCACCCGGGCGCTGAATAATGAATGAGACTTAATTGGGCCCGCACTGCGAGGCGGCGCGCTAAGCTCAGCAAACAGTTCTGGCGGCGGCCGCCGCCGCTGCACAAACAAACTATCTCCGGGCGCAGGGATAGGGGCGGAGGAGGCAGTGGCGGCAGCGGGGAGTGGGGGCAGGTCGCCCAGGCCCCTGGGCCACGGATGGACCCGGGGCTCCGGCCTGCGCCGGCCTTCCGGAGAGGAGGCCCAAGGCTCTGGAAGCGAGGACTGGGGAGGGAGAGAAGCGGACTGTGCGGAGGGGCCCGGGGCCCCAGGGCGACTTGAGCGCGAGGAAAAGATGGAGAAACGAGTGGAGGGCGGAGGAGAGAGGGAGAAGGGAGAGGGGGAAAGGCGCACCGGGGGAGGGGCTGCAGCGGGCGCAGGCGAGAGAAGAGCTGTTACCGAGAGGAAAGGGAAGAGCGATGGAGGAACAAGCGAAGGGAGGCGCCAGGGGCCAGGAGAAGAAGAATTGGAGAAGAGTCGGGGAGAGGGAAGGGAGGTGACCAGAATGAGAACTACGGGCGGCGGGGCGGGCGGAAAGCGCCGCTGCCTCCGCCTGGGCCCACCGCGCTCCCGCCCTAGCGCTCTCTCCAGTCGCCCGCACTCACTTTGTCACAATTACGGGGCCGTCACTCGGCCCGGATTGTTTTCCCCAAATTGTTGTTCTATAAACTGGCGCGGGGTGGGGGGCTGGGGCATCAGATCAGCCGAAGTGGGACTGAGGGGCTGCGCTGCGCTGGGGGCGTGGTGGTGTGTTTACCAAGAAGCGGGCCTGGGGCAGGCAGCGAATTCAGAGGCCCACGCGGGAATTCAAGCTGTCTCCCCAGCCTCGTCGCTGATCCCGCTTTTAACCTTCCTTGTTCTTTTCAGCCGCGCTGCCTCAGTTTCCCCAAAAGAGAACTTCAAGAATTGCAGGGCACGGGCGCTGGAGGCAATTGTTGGGGCCTGAAACTCCTCGCTTAACCCATTCTTTCTTGCTCTTCGCTGCCCCCGTCCCGGGGGTGGGGGCGTCCACCCCGGTTCAGCCGCCCCGCGTGGCGGGACTCCCACCCTTTCCCGGCCCCGCCCTGCAGCCCCGGGCGCCGCGCGCCCAGGAGCCCCGCGCCACGTTGCTGTCCCTCAATCCCGCAAACATCTGTTGCGCTCCCACTGTGAGTCAGAGCCGCGCCACCCCCCCCGCCCCCTCGCCCCACAACCGTTCCCCGACACCCGCCCCTTCCCGGCCCGGCCGGCCTGTGGGCTTCTTGACAGCCGCCGCCGAAGCCCAGGCCCCGCGGGAGCGGCCGCAGAGGAGCCGCCGCTTGGCTGGCTCCGGCACCGGCCTCCCCCGCGGCTCCAGGGGCAACGGAGGGTAGCGGCCGCTGAAGCGAGACCGGAGCCGGCCGCGGAGTTGGCAGAGCTGAGCAGGGGAGGAGGGGACCGCCGGGCGGGCTCGTGTCCCGACCTCTAAGGCCTGTCATCCCGTCGCCCTGGGGTTCGCGCGGGCAGAGACCCCGCCGGCTCCACGTGCCTGCGACGGCCTGGCTCCCCGAGACCCCTCCCCCACTCCCCGTGATTTACACCCGGCTCCGCGCGGCGGCCGCTTCCCAATCAGGAATATCGACCCCGGGCGGGGCCCCGGGGCCGCATCGATCCCTCAAAGACTCGGGATTTAAAAATGTCAAATTTGCCTTTTCCAGGAAGGCGGAGGGGGCGAGGGCCTGGAGAAGGGCGGCTTGGGGTGGGGCGGACAGCGGGGCATCGACCAGGCGCCTGTGCCCTGAATGAGAAGCGACCTGGCCGTGGCCGGGCCCTGACATTGGCTGGCCATCCCGCGGCTGCAGTCGCCTGTGAACGGGAGCAGGAAGGGACCCCCACTCCCCCTCTTCATTCCAATGGGCCTCACTGTTGCCCTGGGGTATTCCCAGAGGGAGAAGCCACAGAGAGACCCCCAAATGTAGGGAGACGAATTTGGAAAGTATCTCTGAATGTGGAGACATGCAGGCACTAGGAGGAGGGCTGCAGGAACAAAGACACAGAGGCTCCAAGAGATGCCTTCACTATACGGAATAGCCAGGCAAGAGGAAGATGGCTGAAAGACACGCTGAACAAAACAGGGGACCAGAGACCCAGAATCCCCCTCAATCTCTGCCCTGCAGACCCGGGCGATTCAGAGCTGGGGAGAAGGATCAACCTGCTGGTGTGTTTGAGAGTGGGGAGGAGACAAGGCCAGGTAATGAGAGTTATTGGGGAGAGGAATTAGAAGGTGATTATCATTATCCTCCCAAGGTGTCCACTAGTAACTGGACCTGAGATCCAAAAAGTAGGAATCCCAGGAGCTACTAGCGCAGGCCCCAAAGGGGTGGGCGGCCTTGGGGGTCTGATGGTCCGCCTCTTCCCCTCCTGAGATCCGCCTCCTCCCGCTGACCACCACCAGCCTGGGAAGGCCAGGCGGGGTGAGCTCAGGTCCAATGCTAGAGGCTGTGCGTGGGATGGAGACTGTGTGTGGACCACAGAAAACTGGTAATAACCGCGTCCTCCCCAGGACTCAGCAACGGGGGCTCCAGACGTTGAGGGGGAAAATATCCAGTAGGTTCAGGAAGCTTGGGGTGCAGGTGGGGAAGGGAGCAGTCGTCCAGACCAGCATTCTCACAGGTAACAGTGTTACCGCCAGCAGCGCGCCGCGCACGCCGCCGCCTCCCGCAGAACTGAACGCAGAGCTGACAGCCGCGGCGGGGGGAGGGGCGCGGGCGCGCGGGGGAGGCAGCCGCTCATCTCAGCCCCTCGCGGCTCACACCTCCGCCGACAAAATCAGGCTGACACATCCCTAACACTGACACACACAGGCACTGCCCCTGATGCGAGACCCACACCCATCAATCCCTGTCACACACCGTCTCTGCGTGTGCAGACACGCGCGATTTCTCCCAGGTCAGGCAGAAGCTCCTAGTCCTAAAGCCTGTCTACGCCCTTTCTTGGCACCTCAGACCTTAAATCGCCTCACCACCTCTGCTCCCCAAATTCTGCAACCAGCGCCAGCCCCAACAGCTCAAAGGCCAAGATCAAGAAGTCAAGTACCAGGATCGAGGCCACGGCCGGGGGCCTGATCGGGCAGTGGGGGTGTTCAACGCCTCCCTCACTCGTTCTCTCCGGCCACAGGCCTCTTCCCGGCACGTCCGCTCGCGGCCCGCCCGGCCCGCCGCCCGCCCGCCTGTCAGCGGAGTAATGAATGCGCGCTCGGGGCCCCGGCCCGCCGCCCCCCTGCGCCGAGTCGTCCATCACTGCCAGCGCCGCCCCCCTCCGTGCCGCTCGCTGGGAGGGTTAAGTGGTCCTGGCGGCGGGAGCCCCTCTTCCCCCACCTCGACCACTAATTGTCAGATTGAGATGTTGATTTGTCAGCTGGAAGCTAGCGCCAAAGAATCCGCAGCAAAATCCCGGACTTCTTGAACTTCCTCTAGGCCCCATTCGGGCTCTTTCAGCCTTGGAGTTTTTCCGGCTTTGATGTAGGTGGGTTGGACTTTACTTAAGACATGGGGGATAGAAACGCAGTATCATTCTGTTCTGACAGAGGCGCAGCAGGCTACCGACTCTCGGTTTCCCTACAGGGGCTCGTCCGGGCGCAGTTCCTCTCGTACAGACCCGAGACTCGGGGCCTTCGGTCCCCCAGCCTCCCCGCAGTGGGCGCCTGGGCCCCCAGGAGCTACAGTCCCGGCCTCCCCAGTGGAAGCGCCCAGGCACCCGTCCCCCAGCCCGCCTTCAGGAAACCCTCCCGGCCACATCCTGCGCTCTCTCCCCCAGGTGCCGCCGGTCTCCCGCAGCCCTTCGTTCTCCGGCAGGAGGCGCTCTGTTGCAGGTCCGCCCTCGCTCTGCCCTAAGCGCCTAGGCCGGCGTGCCAGCCCCGCCCCTCCCCAGCCCCGGCCCGGGAGCTCCCCCGGCGGCCGGCTGAGTGACGGGCGGCCGGCGATTATGCAGAGCGGGGAGCGGGGTGCGCCGCGGGCGGCAGCGCTGACCCTTCACATTTCCGATCCGCCGGGACCCTCATCCATCCGAAGCTGCTCTTTGTCTGGCCGCCTAATTGCCGGCGGACAGGATGGATGGTGGGACCGACAGCCGCGGAATCCCTAATAAAGGCCGCGGCCGCCGGGGAGGGAGCGCGGGAAGGAGGGGGAGCAAGAACGAAGGGATGGAAGGAGGTGGGAGGAAGCACCGGGCCGCGGCCACAGAATCAGGGACGCTACGCGCGGTACACAAGCGAGCCAGGCTGGCCTCGGATGCAGGCCCAGGAGTCTCGGGTCCACCCGGGTCTGGGCGCAGTGGGTGTGGGGCTCGTTAAGTCTTCTGCTTGTTGGACAAGAGGAAAAAGCTAGGGGCCCTGGGCACAAAGAGCATCCTAGGGCCGACGTCCCTTAGCGGAGCCCTCGTGGCTTTGAGCTTGGCGATGCCTCCCGGGCTCTGAGCCCTCACTAGCCTGCACCCCTCCCTGGGCTCCCTACTCCACTCCTGCTCTGCTCACCTGTCGGTCCCTCAGAGCGGGATCCAATATCCCGGCGGAGAAATGCGGGGTCTGACAACTGTCTGTGCAGCCTCTCACCACATTTCATAAGCTGGAGGCTGGAGCGGGAGGACGGCGCGGACAAGGGGCTCACAAAAGGAGGTGGAGAGGAATGTCGGGGCGAGGACCTGCACCTGACCAGGGGTCAAGGGCTGCAGAAACAAGTCAGCAGCGTGCTGTGGCCTGACAGACACACTGGAAGCAATCTCTACCCGCTCCCTGTGGAGCCAGGAGCCAGTCCTCTGCCCTGTGGGTCCTGGCGAAGTCCTTTGAACCCAAGGCCCCACTGAACTGCGGTACCGGGGTTCCCGCAGCACATGAGTGGAAGCCTTAGGCTGGGTGGCACAATTGCCCTCTCGCCCGGTGCCTGAGGTCTTTGGACCCTCTGTGCAAGAGGGCGAATTGAGTGCAGGCTCTAGGGCCATGACTGCTTTCTCAGCTGGTGGTGGGAGGAGGAGAGCAGTCCTCTGTCCTCTGGGCCAGCTCTCCTCCCTTCTGCCTCCTGAGCACATTTTCTTTAGGTTCTCTTCGTTTCCTCCCCCCCCCCCTTTTCTCTTCCGTCTGAACACCACTTCTCTGCAGCCACCATCCACTGATATCTGCTAGCTAGCAATTGCACACCCACTGGGTGGCAGTCTCTGTAGTGCTGACGGTTAGAGATGGAGTCACACTGAGTCAAGTACTCACCTTGTTGGCTTCACACTGTCTCCCCTGCAACAGGCGTTCAGATCCTGCTCCCCACTCCTGTCCTGCTTCTCTCACCCTTCCACTGCCTCCAGTGCCGCTTCTCCAGGGCACTGAGAAGGAAGCTAAGAGATTAGAACTCTAGTTTTAGAGCTGCCACTTACAGGGTGATATAGGACAAGCCATTTTTTCTTTCAAGGCCCCAGTTTCCTCATGGAGACAATATATCCACTCTCACGGTGCTGAGAGGATGTGATGAGAGCTTGCATGTAAAAGCACACAGTAAGCACTCAACAGCGTATTTGCATCTCCATGCTCCGAGGCAGGCAAAGTTCCTCTCTCTTCATATCGGGTCTGGTACCAGGAAACCCGGGCTGCTTCCAGTCGCTGTGGGAGCTGAAAGCCAGAATGTGTGTATGGGGTGGGAGGGAGGAGAACCATATCATGAATGACCCTAAAAGATGAGGAAGGAAAGAGTACAAGGTGGGGGGAAGTGCTTCCTTAGATTTTAATATAACATAGCCTTCTGGTTCCTCTCCTCTTACAGATGAGGAAACTGAGGGTTGTGGAGGTTACACTGCAAATGACAAGGGCAGATCTCACTGCCAGGGTCTTCCCTCCCATGAGCCCTTCACCGCTCATCTCCTCACCTCCTTTTTCCCCTTGAGGGCATTTCAGTCCGTGATAAGGAGTGTTGGAGAAGGAACAAAAAGAGACAACCCTCAAGAAGCCAGGGCCTTTCTGCTAGACTTCATGAAATTTTAACATGAAAACTTCCACAAAGTGGAAGGCACATATTACATGCAAATCATATGCTAATTACATGCTAATCAAAAGTCTGATCCTCAGAACTCTGAGGCACACCTGACTGTAAGCCCCCCGGGGAAAATTCTTGGGAGAACCCTGCGTTCCAGGACAGGATGGATCCCATTTAGAGTGAGGCTATGGAGTTAGGGTCCAATATTAGGATCGGAGAGGAGTCAAGTGTATAATTTGGAGTTGGGATCAGGGTTAGAGCAGAGTTCAGACTAGGCTGTGCTTTCATATAGGGGAGCCTAGGGAACTCCTTAAAGGCTTCCTCTCCCCTCTTCTCCCCCATCAGCCTTGTCTCCACCTCCACTGCTCCTTCTGTGTCCTGTAGCACAACCTTCTCTGTCCACCTCCCATTCCCAACTATATCTGGAGACCTCCCTGGGGCCTCCCAGGTTGGCTGCCTGAGGAGCTCTGGGTAAATTATCCCAAATCCCACCCTGGGGCCCAGAATTTCTTCTTGAGCCCAGACACTTCGCTTCTGACCTCAGAAGCATGGACTGGTCTTGATCCTACCCAGATCCCTCCTTGTGACAGCTGCAGGGGAAGCAATAAGGACCTGGTGAGCTGGCAGCTTCATTCCAGAGTGTGGGGAAAGAGCAACAGAACATGAATAAATTCATGGAGCTGGCCCTTCAGCTCCCTGTGAGCCAAGCCTGCTCCCCCCACCACACACACCCTTTGCCGCCTGCAGCCCTGCTGGTCACCGCAGCTCATAGCCTGGGCAGCCGGCCTGGGATAAGAGGAGAAGGAAAGCTTCAGAGAGAAGAGGGCTGGGACCTGAAAGGGGCTGAGGTGAGGGGCTCAAAAAGAGGGACTTGGTGAGTAGGAGAGTGGGATGGGGAATGGGGCTGAGCAAAGATTGCCCCTGGTGAGGCAGGAAGGATAGGGGTGGCAGGACCTGGCTGGGGTCAGTGGGGCTTGAGGATTGGGCAGGGGAGGCTGATGCGAGCCCTGGCCTGCTCTCTCCTCTCTGATCCATCCATCATCCAGCCTGGGGGAGCAGATCCAGAATTAAACATGCATGGGGCGACATGGCCCTCAGCCCCCCACCCCCACCCCAGGAAGACAAATGGCGACAAAGACCTTGAATAAAATTTGTATTTATGGTTGGAGGAGGAGGCCCCTCCCCCACTGACTGCCAATTCTTTCTCTCCCAACCCTTTCAAACATGTAGGAGCTTCCCTCCACACAGGCCCCGCCTCAGCAACCTCTTTCTCCCTGCACCAGTATGGTCTGGGAGATGCAAGAAAGGGACACAGGAAACAAGAAATGAGGAAATCACCTTCACCCAATAGTCATGCTGCAGTGTGTCTCATGGCCTCCATTTTACACATCATATTCCCATACATCACAGTCCTGGCTTATGCTAGTCTCTGAGAGGTCCTTTGCAGCTGTCCACCTTCAAGGTCTTCAAACAACTCCACTTTGCCTGCCCCGGAGCCCCTTCTCCAAGCCTCTGGCCCTAGGGTCCCTGTAAGCAAGCATTTTCCCTCAGAGAGGCCAGACCCTAGGAAAGAATGCAGCCACTAGCTTTTTCTCTGGACTCTGACCCCTCACAGAGAGGGGTCTATCACAGCTTGAGTTCCCTCTTGGTCACCCTGAATGGCAGACACAGTCACCTCTTAGGGGAGGGAGGCTGCCTGGCACTTAATCTGTGTTTTGGTTATGGTAATTTGCATAACCAATGTCAAACTCCTGCTTCAAATAGTTATTGTGTGGGGTCCAACATCTCTGAGTTTCTATGTAACCATAGACCTACGAGGAAGGGGGAAGAAAGGTGGTAGAAATCCTAGGGCCGGACAAAATCTGGGACTAGGGCAGGGCTAGAGCAGGCTGGGCAGGGCAGAACAAGGGACAAGAGCTGCTTCCTGATTGTTTTCCCCAATGTACTCTCTGCCCAGTCCTGAGATGGCATTCACAGGGTCCCATATTTAAGGACTAAGAGAAAGACAAAGATAAGACCTCCCTTCAGATAGCCCTCACACACACACACACACACACACACACACACACAGACACACACACACACACACAAAGACAACACAATCCACAATCTCACTCACCCAGGGACACACAAGTCCAGGGTCCCATGGCCATGTCCGCACCTGCCAGCACACTGTCACAACGCACAGGCCCAGAGCCTACCACTCTGCTGAAGAACCGCCCCGCCCCCTTGTCTTCCCCACAGTTGATATGTCACATTGGAGTCCGAACACGGACCTGGGTGTCTCTCTGCAGCGCGCCATTTACATTTCTCTCTCGATCTGTCAACCTGTCTCGGCTCCTGTCTCTCTCCGTCTGTCTCTGTCTCCCCCTCTCCCCCTCTGGGGCTGTCAGTTAGTCTCTTTTCCCGGCTTTGTCTCTGTCTCTCCGTCTCTATGTGGCTTTCTGTCTCTTTGATTCCTGTCGTTCCATTTCCTGCGTTCCCGCCGGGTTCCTGCTCGCTACCACAGGCTAGTCTGTTTTTCTTACTCTCCCTCGCTCTCTCGGCTGCTCTGCGCTCCCTCGCACTGAGGGTCGAGGGTAAGAGTGGCTGCAGATTTGCCTTTTCTATTTCAAGCCAACACGTGCCATTGAACCCTTTACCATATGATTGACATTCCCATCATGGGCACTGAGAAGTGTGGGGTGGTGAATTTCTTTTTGCTCGTCTTTCTTGTTCATTTGTTTGTTGGATTTTCTTTTGGGGGGGGTCGCGGGGGAAGCTCTTTTTAGCTCAGGAATCCACCTCTGTCTTTTCTGTGTGTGTATCTCCCCCCCCCCTTTTTTTTTTTATCCCATCGCTATTTCTGGTTTCTTCTGGGCTCTAGGAATACCCAAGTCGGGATAGAGGCTGAAAGTAAGGCTAGGCGGGAAGAGTGAACCCCTGCAGAATCCGCTCAGAGCCAGGCATCATCCAAGAGGCGGGGGCCCGCGGGTGGGGGGCCGTCGCCTGCCCCGCCCCCGCGCTTCCCACTCTGGGCGCCAGGGGTCGCTCCGCCCCGGGTCGCTTATAGCGGCTCCGGCGCGCGGCTGCTCACACCACGGACACAGCCACCCTGGGAGGGAGGAAAGGGAGGTTAGGGACGCAGAGAGGGAATGCGCTAGCAGGAGAGACACGCGGGGCCCTGGCTCTAGCAGAGGCTGGGGCCGCGGCTGGGGTAGAAAGGCGGATCGGTGCTCGCCAAGAGCCAGAGCGCAAACCTATGAGGGGATCGCGTCCGGTGGTCGCCACCCTCGGCGCAGAGCCCGGGACGTCCAGAGAGCGGAGAGTAGTCCCTGCGCCGGCCAGGAGAGATCCGTCTGGGTAGCTGGGGACCTAGGCTCCGCCATCCTTGAGGAAGAAGCTGTCCAGAGAGCAAGCATCCTAGATCTGTAAGAAATCAGCCGCCCAAGAAGCCGCAGATGTCAGACGCCCGGGGACGTTAGGCTGAACAGGAGGGTAACAGAGGACCACGGGCTCCGAACCGTCGGGAGCTGCCCCGGCCCAGCCCACGCGGGACCTCCGCCTTGACGGAAGGTTTGGGGAACTGCACCGCTGAGGCGAGCGCCTGCAGGGGAGTGGGGGCCAGGCGCAGCCGTCGGGGTGCTCCCGACCCAGGCGCGAGCCCGGCCTCCGCCTCCGGGGCCCACAGAGAGCCCCGCGCCTCCGCCGCCATTGCGCCCAAGAGTGAGGAGGATCTGCTGGCCCTGGCCGCGTCGCGTCTGAGCCGCCGCAAGCGGGTGGCGGGGGCAGCCGTCGGGGTGGCCATGGTGCTGCTGCTGCTGGTGGCTATTCCGCTGCTGGTGCACAGCTCCCGCGGGCCGGCGCACTACGAGATGCTGGGTCGTTGTCGCATGGTGTGCGACCCGCATGGGCCTCGTGGCCCAGGACCCGACGGCGCGCCTGTCTCCGTGCCCCCCTTTCCTCCAGGCTCCAAGGGAGAGGTGGGCCGGCGCGGGAAGGCGGGTCTTCGAGGGCCCCCGGGACCGCCAGGTCCCAGAGGGCCTCCAGGAGAGCCAGGCAGGCCAGGCCCTCCAGGCCCTCCCGGCCCAGGCCCCGGCGGGGTGGCGCCCCCTGCCGGCTACATGCCTCGAATTGCCTTCTACGCTGGCCTGCGGCGGCCACACGAGGGTTATGAGGTGCTGCGCTTCGACGACGTGGTGACTAACGTGGGCAACGCGTATGAAGCGGCCAGCGGCAAGTTCACCTGCCCCATGCCGGGTGTCTACTTCTTCGCTTACCATGTGCTCATGCGCGGCGGAGACGGCACCAGCATGTGGGCTGACCTGATGAAGAATGGACAGGTGAGATGCCCCTCTCCACCCAGCCCCAGAGTCGCCAGGCAGCTTTCTCAATCTCCCTGCACTCGTTGCACAACCCGGTCCCCTTCCCCGGACTGCGTCACTGAATCCAGGAAGGCCGGGCTGCCCCGTCCCAGGCAGTGCTCAGTCGGCGGGCATCCCAATGTGAGGACATTCCGCTTGGATTTTTTAGGAAAAGGTGAAAAACAAGAAAAACACTGGCTCATTTACCATTAGCTCTATTGCTAGTCCCAGGGCTTGGAGCCAATTCTAGAGCGGCCTTACACTCAGCTGATACTGAGTCAGTAGGCAGAGGTGAGAAATGGTATGGTAGCTCAAGGCACCAGCCAGGTAGCCCGAAGGTACGGATCTGGGGAAGGAAAGGGGCAAAGGACGTGCTTGCAGGAGGTAAGGACCAGGCCCCACATCTTCACTGGCAACCTCTGGCCTTCAGGTTCTGCTGCTCCCTGCCCCTGTGGTCAGAGTCACTGCCACCTTGGCCTGGGAGAATAGCCCCCAAGGACTTAGCTTGAGGACCCAGGACACACACAGGGGGAGTGAAAGGCCTCAGGCATGAGGGCTGGTTTAGGTGCCTGGGCCGCCAAGCAGCAGGGGGTAAGGTTGGGACTTAGCGGTGACCTCTGAATACCCTGCGCGGCTGCTGTTGGCTGTGCCTTGCCGCATGGGGCCTGCTCATCCTGGCTGTGGGAACCCGGGCCCTGCTACGCAGCTACAGCACTCTACTGCTTCAAGACCCGCAGGCACTGCATTGGGGTCGCCTGCCAGCAGGGTTGCCCCAGGAACCCAGGGAAAGGGAGAGTGTGTGTGTGTTTATGGGAGTGAGATAGAGTATGCGTGCAAGGGGGTGTGTATGTGATGCGAGTGTCTGTGGTTGCAGGGGTGTGAAGGTGTGAAAAATAAGAGCGTTTCTTGTTTCTACTTGCAGGTAGCCATGAGTAGGTGTGTGTGGTCTATGAGGGGTATCTGCGAGTGGGTGGAGGGGACCCTCTGTGTGTAGTGTGTCAGTTTCCGAGGGGGTAGGGGCCGCGCCGATCCTACTCAGTATTGCGGGAGCTGCGGGCCCTGAGGACAGTAAATAGTGATTAGAATAATGATGAATAATTAATGAGTTAATAACCAGCCCCCGCGGGACAGGAAGACGGGGGTTGTGGGCAGGGCTGGCGGCGGAGGCGGGAGGCAACCAGCAGCAGCGAGCCAGAGGGGAGGAGGGGCTACCTGCTGGGGCAGAAGGCGACCCCCACGTGGGTGCGCCAGAGGGAGCTCGGAGAGGAAGGGGCATCATCGCAGTACCTTCCCATTTGAGGCCTGCACCCTCGCTTTTGCAAATACACACCTTGCCCTATCACTTGGGAACGCAAGTTTAGGAGGCCAGAGGGGCTTCAGAATCTTAGAAATTGTCCTACCTCCTAATTTTATTTTTAAATGGTAATAGCAAAGCCATAGCATTTTCTATGTGTCAAGTACTGTCCTAACACCCTTGACATGTAGTACTCATTTAATCCTAACATTAGAAGGTAGGCTCTGTGATTACTTCCCACCTTATGGCTCAAATTAAGGACCAGAGAAGGCGTGAAACTTGCCGGAGTCGCACAGCTGAGTAGCTCAGCGGCCTCCTGCCCCTCCTCGTCTTCCCCACCCCCTGCAGCCAGCTACCCCTGCGCGGTCTCTCCCAGGCCCAGCTGCGTCTCCTCCGCCGGACCCATCTCACCACCCCGCTCCGCACAGGGCGTGAAGGGCTGTTTTGTTCTCCCGCTGTAGGTCCGGGCCAGCGCTATTGCCCAGGACGCAGACCAGAACTACGACTACGCCAGCAACAGCGTCATCCTGCACCTGGATGTGGGGGATGAAGTCTTCATCAAGCTGGACGGCGGGAAGGTGCACGGCGGGAACACCAACAAGTACAGCACTTTCTCTGGCTTCATCATCTACCCAGACTGAGCCGGGCCCCAGTCCAAACGTCCCTCGCTCGCCTGCCCTTCGTCTCCGCTCCCCTCCTTATCCGCTTTCAGTCGGCCCCACCCAAGGCACCATTCCATCCTTTGAGAGCCGGGCCGTGGGGCGGCCCACCTGCTCCCGAAGGCGGCCTTAACAGGCGGACTCAGAGCTCCGGGGTGTAAGCGGCTGGGGGGCAGAGGCCGCGCTGGAGGAACGGAGCGGCTAGGGAAGGGGCCGCTCGAATCCGTGCGCGGCGGGGGAGGGGGGAGGGTGGTGCGTGGGGTGGGCCGGCTGTGAAAGCCGGTCTGAGGGGCGGAGGTCCTGGCCTTCTCTTCCGCCGGGAGCTCTGCAACAGCCTCACTAGCCAGACCACTTCGGGAGGCAGAGAACTGAAACAGGAGCCCCTCTGGGTAAAAGGCCACATTAGGACCGGTGTAGGTGCTGGTCCACCGTCAGAACTTTCTCTTGCCATCCCATCCTCCCTTCATCTCCATTTTTCAGGCTCCAGGCTCCCGCCTTGGCAGCCTTCCTGCAGACTGGAGGAACCAGTGAATTCCTTCCTAGCATTTAAAACTCATTCTGCACAGTCCCCATTTTACCCGGATCTGGGCTAAGCCCTGGGGCTACAGCTGCTGTTGCCTCTTCCAATAAAGTGACATTAGAGGATATGTGTGTCTTCACTGGTGCAGAGTGGGGACAGGGGGCTGACCTTTACCCATACTCCCCTCAAGGACTCTCACCCATCCTGCCAGAGACAAAAGTTTAGTCCTCCGCAGCAAGGCCTGCCTCTGGAGGAGGAGGAGTGGCCCCGGGCTTCTGCTCTGATGTGGGAAGGGCGAACAGGGCGGCATCAGCTTCTGGAGAGCTTCCAGCCTTCCACTGTGCAAGGGTGTCCAACCCACAGCCTGGAGTGGCTGAGTGCAGCCCAACCCAACTTCGTGAATTGTGCACAGACCTTTTTTTTGCTCATCAGTTTTCATTAGTGTTTGTGTATTTAAAGGTTGGACACCCCTGCAGGGAGACACCAACCAGAGTGACAGGGAGGGTTCCAAGATGATGGGTCCGGTGTTCAGCCTTCTGCCTTCTGCAGGGAGAGTTCTAAGAGAGGAGCTCTAGGGGACAAGGGAGTTTCTGATGGCTCCTGGAAGTGCCACGGATCTCAAGAGCCAAGGGGAAGAGCAGGTCTCCAACAGGGATGACTATGAGTATCGTCCCCCAACACGCTCACAGAGCCGGCTGCGGTGCACCAGAGTGGGATGGCTTCCTCCCTTCCTGACAGACCCGAGGTGCAGAACCTGGGAGCCGCAGAGCCCAGGGCTGGCTCTAAGGTGGAGGACACTGCCACCAAGTGGACAACTGGAGAGCAACAGCAGTAGCTGGCCTAGGTCAGACCCAGAGGGAAACACATTCAGACACTTTAGAAACTTTATTGAAGGACAAAAGGATGTCCGCTCTCACTCCCACAGGGTGGACCGACAATAAATAAGGGCTAAAAGGAAGGAGCAAGGAAGGGCAGGAGCGGGTGGAGGTGGGTGCCTCATGATGGAGAGTCCTGAGGGGCAGCAGAACCAATCGGAATAAAACACTGGAGAGAGAGGAGACCTTGTCATGGCCCAGTCATCCTTGACCTGAGCCAACCCTTCCCCACTAAGCTCTGTATAGGAGCCGAGGATGGCCCCTGCCCCTTCCTACTTCCCACAGGCTTGCTGTGGGAGGAGAAGCTCACCAGGGCGTCCTGCCATTCTAACAACTTGGCCACAGGATTGGTGCAGACCCGAGAGGGGCCTGAGGGAGGCGCTCGGCTGGTGTAGAAGGCACACTCATCGTCCAGGCGCACCTCGTGGAAGCAGTGGATGGCGGTCAGACATGCTTTCAGGCGCTGCCTCAGGGCCAGGGTTCGAGGAGCCAGACTACTGGGGCCTGAGGGTCCTGGGGCCAGAGGTCAGGATAGGCTCTGGAGTCATATACTCTTACCTTACACTGCCCTTTCTCAACCCCGCCCCCCACCAAGGGCCAAGCCAATTAGAAGCATAGGACTGGAGGTCCAGCTCCTCCCATCTTCCTGAAGGAGAGCCAGGCTGGGCAAATTAGGTGAAAGAAAGCAAGCCTGGGATTACCTGCTGCAGGGCAGGGGTCCGCTACCAGCAAGATCAGGGCCTCCTTTGTTCACAACCCTTTCCAACCAGCTACTTACCTGCCTGGCCTGTTGGGGGCCTCAGAGACTGCAGTGAGCAGACAGCGGGGCTGGCACAAAGTGGGTGTTGGGAGGAGGTCACACTGGTGGTCGCTGGAGCCCACTGACAGCAGCAGGGCTGCGGGCTGCACTCTGTACTCCTAGGTTCCGGGGAGCCCACCTCGGATGCCCCAGGCTCTTCCCCAGGGGAGCAGGACGGAAGGGGTCCCGGCTCTACTGGAGGGCAGGCCTCAGACACCGCAGGCTGTTCCTGGGTGGCAGGCTCTGGAATCTCGGGCTCCCTCCTATGGCAGGACTCTGGTGGCCCCGGCTCAGCTGGAGGGCAGGCCTGAACTACCGCAGGCTCTGCTCCAGGGCAGAGCTGTGCTTCCCCACGCTCCTCTAGAGGGCAGGGCTTTGGCAGTCCAGAGTGTTGTAACAGTTCAGGAAGGTGGAAAGCCCCAGGATTATGCTCTGGGGCATTCAGAGTTCTAGGAATCTCTGCCAGCAGGGGCTGAAGTTCAACCATATCCAGAGGGGAGCCTCCATTAAGGGGAGCACGCTTGCTCCCTGCCAGCCCCTTTATCTCCTGCTGCAAAAGCTGCTGCAGGATACTGATGCGCTGTGAGTTGGAGAGAATACACCAGTGTGACATCAAGATGTGGGTTCAAGTCTCTACCCACACCGTCCTATTCCCATACCCACTCTCCTCCCATTTCTCCCTTCCCCAGCCCTGTCACTGCCTGTCAGGCATCAAAGCTGTTGCCCACTCAGGCTCACCTGCATCTTCAGTTCCTGGAAGTTGGGGGTTCTACTGGGGTGGGGTCCATCAGGAGTTGCCACAGGTGGTTTCCCAGGCCCCTCCTGCCACCTTTTACAACTCTCCTGGTCAAATAACCGGACTGCAATCTGCTCCTGCCACATGGGAAGAGAGGCGGACTGTGTAAGGAAGCTTGGCTGGGGCGGGAAGACCAGTCTGAGTCCCACCCCCCTGAGGAAGGGACCAGGTGCCTAATTGCAGGCCCTAGACCGAAAGTAGGAGAGACAGCAGGGAAGCAGGGAGAGTCAGAGAGGTAGGCAGCTTCTCTAAAGAGCCCACCGGCCTCAAACTGCTGGGCCTCAGGCCTACAGGGTAGAGTGAGGGATTTCAGCAACGGAAGGCCGTGGGCACTTACCCAGGACAGGGCAGGCTCCTCAGGGCAAGACTGAGGAGAGAGGCCACTCAAACATCGGACCTGGGACAGAAGCGAGATGTCATAAGCCTTCCTGAACCCGTTCATTCCCTTTCTATGCTACCTCCCCTGCCCTGTCTTACCTGCTGAGCTCTGGGGGCCGATGGGATGGGTGTGAATTGGGTTTTAGGGCGAAGGGCAAGACGCCGCAACACTGAATGTGAGGTCTGGGGAGAGATGGGGTTGGCTGAGCAGTGACAAAACCTAGACCTAGCAGGGATCCCAGCCAGACTGCTCTGTAGCAGCCCAACCCCCATGGATACAAACCAGAGCTGAGGGGCCAGGGGAGGGAACACGCTGAGCCAATCCAAAGGGGGATGGACGGGTGATGGATGGTAACAGCACATGGCCAGGGGAAGGCATTGGGTGGCGGTCCCGGCTGTCCTGTGGGGAGGCACAAAGTGGAAGATTGATCCCTACCGCTTGCCTTCCTGGGTCCCCCAGTGTGATTCTCCTAATCATATCACATCACTCCCTTGTTCATTCCTTCTCCCCATGGCTTTCCACTTATTCCAAGTAAAACCCAAGGTCTCACACTGGTTTGTAAATCCTTACTCGGTCTAATCCCGTCATTGCTCTAACCTCACTTCCTGTCATTCCCCTTCCTCCAGTCTTGCTGCCATCTCCTTTTGGCTGGTCCTTAAACACGGTAGGCACATTCCCGCCTCAGGGCCTTTGCATCTGTGGTTCTCCTGGCATGTGCTTCCCCCAGATATCCAGGGGGCTTACTCCCTTAACCCCTTCTGGCCTTCACTTGGACGTCACCTTCTCAATAAGATCCCTCTGACCAATCTATTTTGAAATTACAATACCACCTCTCCACTTCCACCGACATGCCATATATTTTATAATGTGTTTGCTTTTTGCCTCCCCCTTCTAGAATGTGAACTTATTTGCTATTGTATATCCAGAACCCAGAACTGTGCTGGACAAACAGTAGCTGATCGATAAATACTCGTGGAGCGAATGAATGAAAGCTTTGGCTGACACGTGTCAGATCTCTCAGCACTGACCTGATGGTGATACAAGTACATATCAGACCGTGACCTCTCACCTCCAGACCCCAGACACCCGGTAAAGAGAGGCCAGTCCTACTCTGGAGAGGGCTTGGGCCCATGGGGGGCAAACCCAGATCCGAATAACTTCTGAGGCCTAGGACTACCTGGCTCCACCCACAACCCTCAGTGCTGGCTGCTGCTGGAGAATTTCCCCAAGCACCTCTCCTCCCCACCTCCCCTATCCCAGGCGGGTCCCATCTCACCTTGTTGTGAGTTATCTCTTGGGTTTCTCTTAATGGAACCCACTGGGTCAGACCCAGAGGGCCCTTTCCTTCTTCGTCTGAGTGAGTGGCAACTTCATGTTCTCCTTCTGGGACAGAAGGAGCTAGGAGGAGACAGGAAATGTGCCATAGTATCTGGAACACCCACCAAAGTTTGGCACAGGGCTTTGCAACCTCCACAGAGGGTGTATCAGTTTGACAGCCCCCACAGCCCCATCGGGGGTGGGGAGTCGTCCACCATCCCTTTGGAGCCCAGAACTACTCAGTAATCACTTGTTAATCTGAATACCCTGAGTGTTTCCGGGTGTGCTGATGGCTCTTAGGGGCTGAGGATAAAATGGTGAGGGGAAGGCAATTCCTGTTGGAAGTGGCAGGGAGAGGGTAGGAATGGGGACCACCTCCTTTGACGAAAGTGCAACAGGGCCAACCTCTGGCCCATCAAGAAGGTCTCTTCCTCTCCAGCTCCTTCTGATCTGGCCTCCCTGCCTCCCCCACCCGCAGCCTGTTGAGCTTTTCCCCCTGATCCCCACTGCAGACAGCCCACCGGCCGCTGCTCTCTCTCCATGGCCAGACACACTCACCAGGCTGGACTGGGGTCTCCAGGAGCAATCCCGAGGCCTGGCTCACTGAAGTCCTGACGACAACAAGGGCAGCGGCTACCAGTCACTGAATATCAAGTAGGAGCTGGGCCCTGCGCTGACTGCTTTACAAACATCATCTCATTTAATTCTCACAACCACCTCCATGATGATACAGACATTATCCTCATTTGACAAAGAGATTGAAGCAGGGAGGTTAAGGCAAGCTTATATGACTAGTAAGTCTGCTGAGGGTCAGGAATCAAACCCAGATTCCACTTACTGCCACAGTCGGTGATCCACCCACTAAACAAAATAGACAGGACCTCTCATTTTTGTACCCTTCCTCCCCTAAAACCTGAAGAAGCTGACATCCTACTGAGGCCTGGCTAGTATGCCCTAAATCCTATTCCAAGGGCTCACCCCGGCAGTCACAGGTTCCTCCCTTCCCTTTGTGGGCTGGTGGAAAGTCCTAAAGCTACTGTCAGGCTCCAGCTCTGAGGGACCCTGAATGGGACATTGGATCATGCTTTTCCAAATGGCCCTCTCCTCACCTGCTGCTGCCACCTGCTTCTCTTTTTAGCCTCTGGAAGCTGGGGCGAGCAGAGGACTGAAAGGAAGGTCCTGAAGATGGAATCTGACCCATAAAAACAAAAGGAAAAAGCAGAGTTAGAGGTGGGCCCCAAACCTTCAGGCCTCACCACCAACCCCACTTGCCTCCACAGAACCCCTCTGGCTCATCACGAGGTGCCTCCCGAGGCCCAGCTTTGTCCCTGGAAGGAACTCCCAGAAGCACCGAGTACCGTCAGCCCCGCTGCAAGCCCTTTACTCACCACAGCCTCTGGCCTCTGGGCACACAAGGTCCGGCTTCGAGGTCCTGGTCCCTCCAGCCTTGAAAAGCAGGAAGCCCTGGCAGGGTCCAGTCGATTATGGGGGGTTCTGGGGGCCAAATATGCAGAGGCCCGGGCACCCTAGGACCCCCCAAAAGAGGTTATCAGCTCAGGATTCCCTCCTCAGTCCACACCAGCCTGATCTCCTCATATCCTGTCTCATTACCTGGCCCCTCCGGATGGTGCCTCCCTGGCTCCCTCGAACCAGTACTCTCTGAGCTAGACTGGGCTGGCGCCCCAGGCGACAGCTCTTCACCCCCTCACCTGACAGGATGGTAGCCAGGGCCTCAGGGTCAGCCACAAACTCTATGACCCCCGGAACCTCTGCAAAGGAAGAGAAGGAAAAGTGAGACGGAACAGGAAGAGGGAAAGCTGAGGGGCCAGGTACCCTGGTGTAGTTACCCTGAGGTACAACAGTGAGCCAGAGATGCATACAATAGGACCCAACTCACCAAATGTTCACAGAACATTACACAAGGCACTATTCTAGGCCCTGGGGCCTGGAGATACATAAGACAAAGTCCCCATCCTCAAGAAGCTATCATCAAACTATAGAGAGGTAACAGACTCAAGCCAAAGTATGGACATGTTATAAAAAACTGGAGCAAAGTATTAAAAGGCAGAGCAATTGATTGTGATTGGAGAGCTGGAAAAGGCTTTAGAAGAGACGACATTTTGCTGAAGAAGGAAAGAGCTTTTAAGAGCAAAGAGCTTTCCAGGAGCAAGGACCAGGAGCAACTCTTACAGTCAGCAGGAGGCTGGAGGAGTGCAAAGCCCCCAAACCCCACTATCCCCACCCCATTCTACCAACTAGCCAAGGAGACTGTGTTCTCCGTCTCCAACAAGTACCTGTCTGGGGAGGGGGCCCAGGCCCCACATTTTGTCCCCTAGGGCTAGGCCTAAGCTCCTCCAAGGGGTTCCGAAGCAGAGTGCTCCCCACCAATCTCTCTGACTTCTCTGCTTGATGGGTGGCTTTTGGCCTGGAGCATGCTGAGTCAACAAGGGGACGTTGAATACTGGTCTTCTGCTCCAATCTCTGGGGGACGGGAGGACAAAAAATATTCAGCAGTTGGGGTACGTGGGTGGTGTGTGCTGCCTTCTTGTGGCTACGGTCTTCACCACCAGGCCCCTCTTACCTTTGGATCTTGGTTCTCCTGGTCCAGGGCGCAGGGCTTGACAGTGGGGAGAGGTGGGCGTCTCTTTGAAGGTACCGGAATCTTGCTAGGGGTGGGTGACACACCCCGGAGGAGAGGATCCTTCTTGGTTTGGAGGGTGGTCATGACGGCTCTAACTGAAACGGGGAAGAAGGCAGGATCCATGATCAAAGGGCGGCCAGTTTGGGCATTGGTGCTGTCCTCACATCCCTGATACTTCCAGCTTTGCTCAAATCCTTGCGCCCAGAAGACCCGGCGCCTTTAAGGCCCGCTCTTCTGGGTGCCACTTCCGGACACCCTGAGCCTACTCTTTCGCCCCAGGACCCCGAGCTGCCTCTCTTTATGAACCTCCACAGCCCATCATTCCCTCCAAGATCCCCATGCCGCACCTTCCCCTGAACCTCTCAGAGTCGCCCCCACTATTTCGCTTTTTCCCTGACTCGGCTTCTACTGCAGCTACTTCCCCAGTTTGTAAAATACGCCGAGCCCCTGATTGGCTCGTCCGCGCTCCGAGGCGCGTGACCCCCGACTCAGCGGTCCAATCCGTAGGCTTCGGGGGCTGGGCCAAAATAGGACTAATTGTCCGACCACTTCCTAGCCAGGAAAAAACTGACACGACTCAATCAGCCAATCCGAGAGCTGAGCGCGGGATGGAAGGCGAGTTAAGAGGAAAAAGGTGGCCTGTCTGAAGCCGGGAAGGCGTGGCGCCCCAAGTCTGGTCAATAACGAGTGCCATCGTACTCTCGCGAGGTCTCGGGACTGGTGAGGGAAAGACCATTCGGGCTGTACGGTGGGAAGGGCTGGTCGTCCTGATTGGGCCAACCTCTGTCAGCCGCTGGTTGGAGAGACCCCGAGGCGACTCTAATCGGAGTGTGGCGTCAAGCTTTGGGGACGCCATTTCAGACATTTAAAGAAAACGTTTCCCCAGAGAGGCCTTCCTTGAGCCCCTCTACTCGTAACCCACCCTAATCTAAAAAGATTCCTTCGTTAAGTGCTCTCAAAGAAGAGTGTGTGTTTCCTCCAAGCTTGTCATCTCAGTTGGTAATTTTGTATTCATCAAAGTAGACATAATAAATTATGTTTGCTAAATTCGATTTCCCCCGCTAAGCCTCCTGGAAAGTGGTGACGCTTTATGCTTGGCTTACTGTCGCATTTTCAATGCCTTGCATTGTGCCCAGATTGTAAAAATGCTCAATATTCATCAAATGAATGCATGGGGAGACCAGGAAGAAGTACTGTTTGAACTACTTCTTTAAAAAGAGAACATTCTAGTCACTGGGAACAGTACTAGAGGCAAGAGGACATGAAAGAATGTGGCGTGTTCAGAGAATACTGAGTCCTCGGAGTAGATGCGACATAGGAAATAAAACTAGAAAGACAGGCTGAGTTGAAGGAAAGCGAGGGTCACCTTATTCCACTAGCGGGTACTGTGAATGTGCCAAATCCTAACGACTAGGCCAGCAGGGGTGGTTACTAACAAGCACCGCGTACCTACTCTGTGTAAAGCCCTTTACTAGGCATTTGGGATAATAGGAGGAATGAGGTTGGAGTTTGAAGGATGGAGGGTGGCTGCACTCTGGCTTTATGTGATTTTAAGGTAGTCAGCACAGTGCAGGTTCGTCCTTATCTTCACAAACTTGGAAACTTGAATTTGTCAGGCTACCCATGATAGATCTTGGACTGATTCACACCAATAAAATTTGTAAGAGGAATTGAGTGATTTATCACGAGTGGTATACCTTTCAATAACGCAAATATTTATGTTTATTCCTCAGGGCACCAGCTTCACAGAATCAAGGTACGAAGGAGACTGATATTATATCAGAAAACTCTTTAAAGGAGCCAATGCTCAGAATATCTGCCATGCCAGTCAGAGCATCCAACCTATTTTCTTTTTTAGATTTTGTTTTTATTTATTTTTAGAGAGAGGAGAAGGGAGGGAGACAGAGAGGGAGAGAAACAGCAATGTATGGTTGCCTCTCACATGGCCCTCACAGGGGACCTGGCCCGCAACCCAGGCATGTGCCCTGACCGGGAATCGAACCGGGACCGTCTGGTTCCCAGCCCGAGCTCAATCCACTGAGCTACACCAGCCAGGGCTCCAACCTATTTTCTACACAGCAGTCAGAGTGACCTGCTTCTGTTTGTCTTGCTGGACTTTTCCTACAGAGACTTGAGTTCATCTTCTTCAGGTTATAACATAGTGTTTTCATCGGTGTACAAGCCGCCTCTCTCTTTTTATTCTATCATCCCGTTTCATTCTGCTCTCCTATTTCTCTCCCCCATAGACATCACTCAAATGTGCTTGATATTTGTTCCTAACTATGCATGTATGCTTGTAAAATATGTAGGGTTGTATATTAGTTTCCTATTACTGCTATAAAAATTGCCATAGTTGGTACCTTAAAACATTACAAATTTTTTCTTTTTCAGATATGGAGGTTAGAAACCCAGAATTAAGTATTGGCGGGGCTCCATTCCTTTTAGGGGATTCAGGGGAGAGTCTGTCTGCTTGCATTTTGCAGCTTCTGGAGGCTGCCAGCTTCCTCAGTTTGTGGCCCCTTCTTCTCTATAACTTCTTGTTCCGCCATCACACTACTCACTGCGGCTGCTCTCTTACAAACACCGTGTAATTACATCAGGCCTACCATCTAATCCAGAATGATATCCACATCTCAAGGTCCTGAGTTTAATCATAGCTGCAAAATCCCCTTTGCCATATCCAGGGGACTCACAGATACAGAAAGTAAGATGTGGACATCTTTGGGGGGTATTATTCAGCCTACTACAGGTCATTGAGTGTTTGCATTTTAAATTTGAATAAATGGCATTGTCATTTGATTTTGTTTTTACTTTTTTCCAGTCAATTCCCTATCTAGGATTCATCCTTACTGCTATATGTAATCTTGTTCATTGCTTATGACAACTACGTAAGATTCCATAGTGGGCAACCATCATAGTTTCCTTATCCATCCTGCACTTCTACAAGCAGTTCCAGAGAATTACTGTATCTTCTTACCTCGTCCCCTGTGAATCCATTCAAGAATTTCCCTGGGAATATATCCAGGAGTGGGATTTCAGGGTCAAGAGGCTTGCACACGTTTAACTTCACTATGTACCACCAGATCACTTTTTCAGAATGTCTGTATTTGTTTAAACTCTTAATATTACTTGGAAGTTCTTATAACCGCTTCTCCCCAATACTTGGTGTTATACCACTTTCTAATTTTTATAGTTCTAATGGGTATTAAGTGGATATTAAGTGGACTTTTGGATATTTTAAATTGCATTTCTCTGATTATTAGTGAGTTTGAGTGTTATTTCTGATTCTTTTTTTTAATATATATATTTTTTTAAAGGTTTATTTTTAGAGAGAGGAGAAGGGAGGGAGACAGAGAGGGAGAGAAACAGCAATGTATGGTTGCGTCTCACATGGCCCCCACTGGGGACCTGGCCCGCAACCCAGGCATGTGCCCTAGACTAGGAATTGAACCGGGACCGTCTGGTTCCCAGCCCGCGCTCAATCCACTGAGCTACACCAGCCAGGCTTATTTCTGATTCTTGTTAGCCAGTAGAAGAACTTCACCATCTTTGAAATGCCTATTCACATGCTTTGCACATTTTTTATTATTGGATTTCCTGTCTTTATTCTTGTTGATTTATAAGATTTCACTGTATATTCGTACATTAACCTCATGTCTACTTTGCAAATATTTCCTTTGGGTCTCTAGAGGAAGGTAATTGACTTTGTAGCTGGCAACCTTAATAAACCTTTTCTTGGTTTTCCTGCTTTGTCTATTTATTCTTCTGAGTTTTCTATAGAAATAATCATGTCTTCTCCAAATAAAAACAGTTTTATATGTCCTCTTTCAGTTTATATGGGCTTCTTATTTTTGTTTCGTTGGTTTTTTCTTACATCATTGTACAGAACTTCCAATATATTAAACAGTAGCAGTAGCAGGGATAACATGATGTGTGGGAAACCATATAGTTTTTCCTAAGAATAACCTTTTTTTTCAAGCCTGCTTTTGCGAAACGATATCAAACAGAAAACTTACGTGAATTGTACGAAGAACTGTTTACCTCGATCATTTGGCAGTAAGTTGCCAGTGCGTCGCCCCACCGCCCTCCCACCCCAACACTCCGCGCGTGTCTCCCGCTGACAAGGACAGTTCCCTGCATCACCACTGCACGGCAGTCGAAACCCGGAAGAGAACACTGTTGCGCCCCTGCCATTTCTGGACCTCAGAGCCCACGCCAGTGTCGCCCGTTTTCAAAGCCATGCTGTTTATAGAGCTCAGACCCGGGCCGCCAAAATGCGTTGCGTTTAGTTGTCACGTCTCTTTAGTTTCCTTTCATCTAGAACCGTTCTTAAGTCTTGACTCTCATGACCTTGACACGCTTGAGGATTACAGGCCAGTTTTGTTTTCTTTTTTAGAATGTCGCTCATTTGGATTTGTCCTATTTCCTCCCAGCTCGACTCAGGGTGTGCGTCTTTGGCAAGACTGTCACAGAGCTGATGCTGCTTCCTTCCCCCTGCGCCCTGTCGGGTGGGGCCTGTTTCCGTCTGTTCTTCTCCTTGGATTACTTGGTTAAGGTGGCATCTGCCAGGTTTCTGTACTGCAAATTACTCTTTCCTCTTTGTAATGAGCAAGTATTGGCAGGAAAGACAGAGTATGTAAATATTCCATTCTTCATCACCCTTTCACTTTATTTACTTAATTATATCAGCATTGGCTCATACATTCCTATTCTATTCAGAGGATTATTATCTAATGACTAATATTGTTTATTTTGATGCTCAGGTTGTCTGATTTGGTCAGTGGGGGCCCTTTCAAGTTGTCTTCAGCATGACTGTGTGGGGCAAAAAAAGTTAATACTTTTTCTCCCACCTTCCAAGTTCTTCTAGATGAGCTAATAATCAAATTAACAGAGAGAGATTTAACAAGAGGAAATAAAAATGTCTAATACACAGGCACCGGCCGGTGTAGCTCAGTGGATTGAGTGCCGGCTGTGAACCAAAGGGTTGCTGGTTCGATTCCCAGTCAGGGCACATGCCTGGGTTGTGGGCCAGGTCCTCAGTGGAGGCCAAGTGAGAGGCAACCACACATTAATGTTTCTCTCCCTCTCTTTCTTCCTCCTTTCCCTTCTCTCTAAAAAGAAATAGATAAATAAAATCTTTTTAAAATGTTTAATACATGAGCATGAAGAACTCACATAAGCATGAAAATTCGAAACAGTAAAACAACAGTGGGTATGTGACATTTTGGAGAAAGGAGAAAAGGAGGGAAAATGAAGTCTTAAATTTCAGAAGTGAGAATGGGTGATTTACAGGCTTTGAGGAAAAGCAGATCATTCATGGCAGGCAAACTCTTGACAGGCAACTCAGAAACAATGGGACACAGGGTGTCTAGTCTAACAGGCCCCTGTCTGAAGCCCTTTCATTTACCATACTAATTCAAATTAGGGTATTCGGGCTAAGTCCAACATCCTAAAATTTTCTTCCTGAAGTATGTTTTTCTGTCTGAATCTCTTGAGCAGGAAAGGAGAGGAGGGTCAGTGGTCCTTTAAAAAAATATATTTTTAGAGAGGGAAAAGGAGGGAGAAAAAAAGGGAAAGAAACATTGTCAGTTGCTTCTTGCACAACCCATACTGGGGACATTGCCTGCACAACCCATGCATGTGCCCTGACTGAGAATTGAACCAACCACCCTTTGGTTCGCAGGCCTGTGCTCAGTCCACTGAGCTACACCAGCCAGGGTGGGTTAAAGGTTCTTTTTTCTTTTTTTAAAGATTTCATTTGTTTCTTTTTAGAGAGAGGGGAAGGGAGGGAGAGAGGGAAGAGAAACATCAATGTGTGGCTGCCTCTCGAGTGTCACCCACTGGGGACCTGGCCTGCAACCCGGGCATGTGCCCTGACTGGGAATCAAACCAGTGACCCTTTGGTTCGCAGGCCGGCACTTAGTCCATTGAGCCATACCAGCCAGGGCTAAAGGCTCTTTATGAGTCTTCTGTTTCTTTCCTTAAAAAAAAAAAAAGATTTTATTTATTTATTTTAGAGAGAGGGGAAAGGAAGGAGAAAGAGAAGGAGAGAAACATGTGCGAGAGAAACAGAGATCAGTTGCCTCTCCCACACCCCCAATTGGGGACTTGGTCTGCAACCCAGACATGTGCCCTAACTGGAAATCAAACCAGCGACCTTTCAGTCTGAAGGCCGGCACTCAATCCACTGAGCCACAGCCAGGGCCAGGGTGTGTTTCTTAATAAACATCTTAAAATCAATATCCCAAAAAGGCAGCTTCGGGGTGGCAACACTTTGGTTCCCTTCAACTGTGTCCTTTTAGCATTTTTAGTTTTCTTTCTGGCATAGCAACATGTTTCAGGCTCAATTTATACTTCCCTTGCATCAGCTCTGGAATCAACTATTTCTCCAAGGAGCTCTGGTTCCTTTTAATAGAAAATGTTATTTGAAACCAAGAGCTAGACACTAGCTCTGCTCATTGATGTTAGGATATTGCTGCTCCAGGCTCTCTCAGTGGGCCGAGCAAAGAATACACTCTGTAAGCACGCATCACATTTACATTGTATCTGTGTCTGTATCTAAATATATTGAAAACCATGAGTGCAAGACTAGGCTTTAAAAATCATGTTACCTGCTTTAAAATACTTCAAAGGTTTTCTATTGTCCTTATAAATATCTCACTTAGGAAGTTGCTAAAATAAGGTAGGCTCTCTTCTCTTTGCTCCAATTAAAGAATTGAGCTCAAAAATTTTTTCACAAAAGAAAGGCAGAGGTCAGCCCCCAAAAGGGTTTTTCTATAGTTGCTGGGTTTTAAAGTTAAGATACCCAAATGTCGGGTAGTCATCAGACATAACTTGCAGTGGTTTCTTAGCCCTCTGCTGGTGAGGTTTATTTTCTTTCATTTCAAATATTTGAGGCTCTTTTGTCTTAAAAGGGGTAGCAAAGACATGCTCACTTACGGTCAAGTTCTGTGGATGAGGCCTGGCGTGTCCTGGAAGAAGGGCGTCAGTGTCCCTGTTACAGTCTTACTAGTGTGGAGGCATTCAGGAGCCAGCACTTGTCATTCTGGAACAGAAATCTTTAAAAGTAGTAAGCATCCCAGTCCGGGCAAAGAGTTATAAGAATTTTGTCGTATGTTGTAAAATGTATAAATTATCTCTTAAACTAGACAGACTTTAATCCAGTATTATAACACAGGAGCTCCAAACCAGGGAGCTGTACTTGTGTTTGTGATATTCTAGAAAAATCCACGGGAGGACCAGGAGATGTGGACATGCTGCGGACATGCCGCTCATTACTCACATTCCAGGGGAGTGCACCGAGGGGGGTCTCATCCATCACCATGATTTATATATATAATATATATGTATAATTTGTTGCATATTATAATGTATTGACATCTTAAAAACCCTTTCAAACTGGTGAGAGGCTGCCTCTGCAGAGCTAACTAATTCTTAAAGATAGCAAAGGGCTAGCCTGGAGCGTTCCTTTGCTATGCAAATCACCCAGTCCAGAGCCTGTCTCCTCTGTCTGGTCCGTGCACCCCAGGAGACAATATTTCTCTGTGTTAATCACCCCAGGACCAGGTATCAGGCCACTAGGGGTCACCCCTATAGTTTGGAGTCGATGCTGTATTTTAGAGCAGAAATTATTCATTCTAACCATCCAAACAAGTTCACCCTGCCCTGCCCTGCCTTTCCCTAGGGAACTCCAATAAACATGGCGGCCTAAGCTCTTCTCTCCCTCCTGTCTTCTGCCACTGAACCAAACAAATCACAGCTTTCCCTGTGGTCCTGTGTGCCACATGGCGGCCCCCCCTCTCGGACCTGTGAATATAATAACCTTTGTTTTCCTATGCCTTTCCTGTGTCTCCTCTCGGAGCTGCACCTGACTGACCACCACATAAACAACACAAATGCTGAATTTTACATTTCAACGATTATAATTTTTGTTTCCAAGATCTCTAATTGTTCTTTTTTTTTTTTTGGTAACTATTTTTGGGGAGATTAGATTATTCCTTATCTCTCTAATAATGTTAATTATATTCATTTGAAATATTGGTTCTTAGATATAAGACTAGGTTTTTTTTAAGTTCAGGTAAAAATTCACATAGCATAAAGTCACACATCGACAAGTGAGCGTCAATGATATTTAGTGCACTCACAGTGCTGCATGATCACCCCCTCTGTCTAGTTCCAACACATTTTCATCACCTCAAAAGGAAACCTCATATCCATGAATCAGTCATTCCTCATTTTCCCCTCCCCGCAAACCCTGGAAACCACCAATCTGCTTTGTTGTCTCCCTCTCTCAAATATTTCACATAAGTGGAATCACATATATGTGGCCTCTTGTGTCTGGCTTCTTCCACCCAGCAGAATGTTTTAAAGGACCACCCACGCTGTAGCATGTATAAGTATTTCATTCCTTTTCATAGCTCAATAGTGTTTTACTGTATGTACATACCACATCTTGTTTACCCATTCACCCTTTAAAGGGCATCTGTGTGGCTTCCATGCACGTACAAGCATTTGTTTGAGCACTTGTTTTAATTCTTTTGGTGTATCCAGGGATGCAGCTGCTGGGTCATAAGGTCACTCTCTGTTTAACTTTAGGGGGACCTGCCACATTGTTTTCCACAGCGACTGAATAATTTTACATTTCCACCAGCAATGTGTGGGACTCCCAATTTCTCTATGTTCTCTCCAACACTTGTTATTGTCTGTGTGTGTGGGGTTTTTTTTCCTTTTTAATAGTGTTCTAATAGATGTGAAGTGATTTTCATTTCTTTAATAACTAATGATGCTAGGCATCTTTACCTGTACTTGTTGGTCATTTGTATATCTTCTTTGGAAAAACATCTATTAAGTTCTTTGCCCATTTTGTAATTGGTGCAATTAAGTTATGGATGTTGAGATGGGGGGAGATTATCCCGGATTATCTGCAGGACCCAAAGAATTAACAATGATCTTTGGAGGAGGGTAGCGGCAGAATCAGACTCAGAGAAGACCTGATAACTGGAGCAGAGATCACAGTGACGTGACTGCAGGTGGCAAGGGCCACAGGCCGAGGCATGTGGGCAGAGGCCGGAGCCGTCTCCCCTAGAGCCTCCAGCCGGAACATGGATCTGTTGCCCCGTTTTAGACTCCTGACCTCTAGCACAGCAATAAATTTGTTGTTTTAAGCCACTAAATTTGTGATAATTTGTTACAACAGCAATAGGGAATTTATACAGCCTGAAAAAAAGCTACCGCACACACTCAACCTTTCCCTTGAAACAGAAAAACCCTTTGATGTGTACTCACACTTAAAGAATAGCCAGAATTTTGATCCTTGGTTTGGAACTTATAAGGCCCCTTGTTACCCTGCCAACGGGGGCAGTGTCGGGGCTGTGTCACCCCATTTTCCTGCCTGCAGAACAGCCAAGTCCACTCAACTCTCATTTAATCTTCATAACACTCCTATGAAATAGCTGCTATTGTTGTTTCCATTTTGCAGATGAAACTGAGGCAAAGAGAGGTGAAGTACCTTTCCCAAAGTCATACATCTAGTAAGTGGATCCCAAGATTTAAATGCAGATTTTAACTACTATGCCATGTGTTAAATAAAGATTGTACTTTTCACACTCTTTACCAGTTTAAAAATATTTGCTTGAACTATGAGATTTTATAACGTGTCAAAAACAGGTTTAGGAACAAATGCAGCCAACAGCACTTAACGATGCTGGTTAACCGGTGGGAGCAGAAGAGCACAGGAGACAAGCAGCCTGCCAGCCCCGACAAGAGCCCAGAGCTTTGGATGTCTGTCGACGTGTCTAAGGAAGGAATGGAGAGTGTCAACTAATCTGGCAAGGCTAGTAAAGTGGGCGTCTTCTGTGATAGGAAGTGAGAGCAGAACCAGAGAAAGCCCTAGAAGTTGGTAGTCAGTCGCTATCAGGCATGGAAGTCAAAGGACAATTGAAGCCATAACTGAAAAGAAACTACGAGTAAGCAAAACCAGGGGAGGGCATGAGCTCATTTGCTCACCGCGACAGGAGCGATAGGAGCAGCAGGCCCCGGGTCCGGGAGCGGTGTGCGTGCCCCCGTTGCTGCTGAGGGGCTGCCTGTCCTCTGTGAGCCTCCGTGAGGCCGGACCGGGCTGCAGAGCCCTCTCTTCCTGTGAGACCGGGTCACACAGGTGTTTCCAAGGTCCTGTGAAGCAACGCCCATTCCACCGCAGGCGGCTGCAGTTCTTGTCCCCTTCCTTCTGTGTGTAACCTCACCATGAACAAACACTCCCTTGCCTGACGGAGTTGGTTAGTCTCTGGTCTTTGCAACCTAGATAACTGAACTCCTTCACCTACTGCAGGGGGCCCCTGAAGAACTACCCTCTGCCCTGGCTGCTATGGCTCAGTGGACTGAGCACTGGCCTACAAACCAAAGGGTCGCCTGTTCGATTCCCAGTCAGGGCACATGCCTGGGTTGCAGGCCAGATCCCCAGTTGGGGCGCATGTGAAGCAACCACACATTGATGTTTCTCTCCCTCTCTTTCTCCTTCCTTTCCCCCTCTCTAAAAATAAATAAAATCTTTAGAAAAAAAAAAAAAAAAAGAACTACTCCTGCTGCAAACGTGGGCCCCTCCCGGGGGTCCAGGATACAGGTGCCTGCTGCAGCCTGGTCTCTGTAGGAATGATGTGAGACACTAAGAGATGACCTTCTTATGGATGCCCTGAAAACTATCTCCTTTCTTCTAACAAGCAGAGCACAATAAAATCAATGTGGTATAAGCCTCCTTAATTACAGGCAAATCCCAGCCTTGTCTTCTTGACGTTAACATCAGATCCTCCTCATGAGACTCGGACGGTGCATTTTCAGCACAGCCCCTTCCCTCACAGCCACGTCCCGGTGGTGTCATTTTGGGGGATGGCTGGGCCCATCTGTGACACCACAATTCTTTCTAATTGTTCCCAGCATTTAAACATGTTCAAGTCTGGTTGTTTCCATTCATTCCTTCTTTTTTTTAAACCAAAATCCAAGATAAAAAATGAATTTTCTATGGCAACCCAGTATACATGTATATAAATACACTGAAAATAAAAGTTCTGAGGGGAGAGGATGCAAATAACTGTAATTGAACAACAATAAAGTAATAAAAAAAGTTTTACCACACTCTAAAGTTTTCTATTCATTTTTCTTAAAAAATGTTGATCTTGAAACACTAATTTTATAACAATGTTTCATGATTCACAGTTTAAAAATCATTGGTCTAGTCTTTTTTTTCTTCAAAGTTTCACTTCTCAAACACAGGTGTTTCTTGGGTCTGGTTCTTTCGCTTACAACCAAACATCTCGAAAGAGTGGTCTGCACTCCCCTTCTTCATCTCTTATCCACTCCTCAGCGGAGCAGGTTTCGGCTCTAACCCTACCCTGGCTGGAAGCTGCCCTCACTGAGGTGCCTAACACCTTCCTTATCGATAAGGCCCCTCCCCCCCATGTTCCCGCCTTGGGCTTCCAGCCGCTTCCTGGGCGCTTTCCTCTGCAGGGGTTTCGTGAGGCCGCACCCTTCTAACTCTCCTCCTCCATCTCTGCTGGCTAATTTTCAAGATTATACCCTCATGTTCTACACCATTTTAAGATTTTATTTATTTATTTTTAGACAGAAGGAGGAGATGGGGAGAAACATCAATGTGTGATTGCATCTCATGTGACCCTCCTGGGGACCTGGCCTGCAACCCAGGCATGTGCCCCGACTGGGAATCGAACCCGGACCCTTTGGTTCGCAGCCCGTGCTCAATCCACTGAGCTACACCAGCCGCAGCCCGTGCTCAATCCACTGAGCTACACCAGCCAGGGCAGGTTCTACACCGTTCTTAGGCAGTTTCGTTTCTTCTCCTGTGGAAGCCTGAGAGGCCCCATGCCCTTCCCTTCAGTTCAGCCTCTTCCTTGTATCCAGTGTGTGCTGTGACCCTTCGAGGCCGGGCAGGTCCATGGTATTCAAGCAGAAGGAAGAGTATTCACGGAGCCGTTGGGATGTCTGACATGACTTTATTCACGGGTGGGCGAGCCATGCATGCTGCCAGCTGCGTGTCTATCTGTGTATCTCATGTCATGGTCCCTGCTCCCCAGCGTGGCACCTGCCCCCTTGTGTGTGTCTCATCGTCATCGCCCCAGCAGGGAGCCCCTACCTGTTTAAGTACTAGAGGGGAACAAAGCCAGGAAACTGCCAGAACATTACATAAAACAACAGAATTCTGCGCATGTGAGCCCACTTCATGTTATGGGGACAGTTTATTGGACCCAGTCTCAAGGCTATGAGAACACTGGTTAGCAGGCCCCCTCAAGGCTTCGGGAACGCTGCTTCCCTTAGCGACCTGGACACCTGGGTGAGGAAGCCGGACTGCCTCCACTTACCCTAGTACAAATCACAGGCCGCACACTCTGATATGAAAGTTTCTCAACTTGAAATTTTGCTCACTTGAAAACCTAAACATTTGAAACACAAAAGTTTTTGTCTGCTTGTCTGTAGTGATATTTTTCCTCAGGTAGTAACTGCCATTGAATGAAAGGGAGAGCAGGCAAGTGTTATAAAGAGTGTGAGTCCGCAGCCATAAAAAATGATGAGATGCTGCCATTTGCAACAACATGGATGGATCCTGAGAGTGTCATGCTAAGTGAAATCAGTCAGATGGAAAATGACAAGAACCATGAGGTTTTACTCATATGTTGCATATTAAACAAAAAGCAACAGATGAGCAAACAAAACAAAGAAGCAAACAAACTCATAGACAGAGACAACCATGTGGAGGTCACTGTGGGGGGAGGAGGCAGAAGGTAAAGAGGGTCAACTTACGGCGACGAAAGGAGACTGGACTTTGGGTGGTGAGTACACATGGAATATGCGGGTGATATACTATAAAATTGTAGATCTGAGCCTTATATAATGTTATTAATCAATTTACCCCAACAAATTTGGGGAGATTTTGTGTTTTATGTAACTATTATTTTAGTAGTTTATTTTTTGTTGCATTTTTCCATGACCATGTATTCCCCTCATACTCTCTTCCACCTCTGCCCACGCACCCCCACAATCACCACACTGTTGACCGTGTCGGTGAGCCCTGTTTCTCTTTTGCTCGATCCCTCCACCCCCCGACCTCCCCGACCTCCTAGAGCTGTCAGCCTGCTCTCTATGAGTCTGTCTCTATTTTGATTGTTAGTTCAGTTTTTCATTAGATCCCACATATGAGTGAGATCATATGGTATTTGTCTTCCTCTGACTGGCTTATTTCACTTAGCATAATGTTCTCCAGGTCCATCCACGCTGTCACAAAGGGTAAGGTTTTCCTTTTTTATGGCCGAGTAGTATTCCACTGTGTAAATGTGCTACCAGCAACACTTGAGTCAGGGCCTTTCCTTCCTCAGCTCCTGCTTTGCTCACGAGAGAATTCAGATGAGAGACAGACACTAGTGGAAATGAGGTAGCAAATTTATTTATGAAACACATTTGAGCACTAAGCTGCAAGGAGGCGCCCGGCTAATCTGAATGACCCATGAATAGAGAAAATAACGTTGTTAGTAAATTTGCTGCTAAGTTTGTTTGAGCGCCTGGCTTCCAGTGGGCGCTCAGCCGAGCCACGTCTCACGAATACTGGACGACGAAGCTGCAGGTTTGTCTATGCGCTTGAGCAAAAGCTGCAAGCAGGCGCCCAGTCAATCCGAGTGCCCATGTACAGAGGACATAACGTTGTTAGGAAGTTTGTTATGTGCCCTTGGGCACCGGGCTGCAAGTGGGCACTCAGCCCATCCGAGTGCGCCCACTACTGGCCTTCAGGGGTTATGAACTTTAGTCGGTTTCTAGGTTCCCCTCCCCTTCTCCCCTCAGACCTCGGGACAGTTACGAAGGTTTTCCTTCCCGCTAGTGAAGATGATACAACAGAATCTCAAGGGTTTCCCTCCTCCTCTGTTAGAGCTTTGATTGCGATGTTCGGACCCCGGCAATGCTATGGGGCTGGGCCTAGGACGCGGGTCACCGGGTGAGACACGCCTCCCTTCAGCGTCCGGCCTCCTGGGTGAGTTCTTGGTCAGAGTGCAGCGGGGAGGGCCCTGCC
This sequence comes from Micronycteris hirsuta, assembly GCA_004026765.1. Taxonomy (NCBI): domain Eukaryota; kingdom Metazoa; phylum Chordata; class Mammalia; order Chiroptera; family Phyllostomidae; genus Micronycteris; species Micronycteris hirsuta. Next base: position 14,848 of record PVJI01007248.1, on the reverse strand, counting down.
TCACCTCCCCCTGGCTGCTCGTTCCTCGCTGCTGCCCAACAAACGTGCCACGGTTGTTTCACCTCCTGCTCTGCGGGTGGGCACTGCTTCCAAACCCTGGCGATGGGAAGTAGCACCACAATGAACACAGAGGTGCACGCATTCTTTTTGTAAGTGTTTCATTGTTGTTGTTGTTGTTTTCCAGATAAATTCCCAGAAACGGAATCGCTGGGTCATAATGCAGTTCATTTTTTATTTTCAAGGTGCCCTCATAGTGCTTTCCACAGTGGCTGCGTCAGTCTGCATTCCCACCAACAGTGCAAGAGGGTTCCTCTTTCTCCACATCCTCGCCAGCATTCGTTAGTTGTTGATTTATTGATGATAACCTTTCTGACCGGTGTGAGCTGATATCTCCTGGTGGTTTAACAGCCCCCTAAATTTAATTAAACAAAAAATGCAGTGAGAGTGTGAGTATGTGTGCGCCTGTGCGTGGCGGGGCCCCTGAGCAGCGTTTGCCGTGGACATTGTGGATGGTTTCTGCCGTCTTCCCTAACAGACAATTAGCTCAAGACAGTTGCTGCCTTTCCCCTGGCAGCTGTCGGCGCCCCAGGAGTGGCCACACCGATGGCCTTAGCCGGACAGCCCAAAGGAAAGGACTTCTATCTCCTACCTGGGAGGAGGTGTTTCTCTTTCCTCCACTGGATGTGAAGGCAGAAGCATCACCCCGAAGCTTCTGGTAGCCATTGAGACGATGAGGAGAACCATCCAAGGACAAAGCTCCCCTCCAAGGGGCAGCGCCGAGGGAATGCTGGTCACGGCCTGGGTCCTTGATGACGTCTCTGAGCTGCCGAGTCAACCAACCTCTGTCTGCCTGCCTCTAGCTCTTGTTACACGAGGTATTTCTTTACTCTTTTTCTTTTTCTTTTTATTAAAGGGGGTTATAGGCTACTTGTCGTAGAAAGCCTCAAAGCAAAAAGATACCGATGAGATTCAGTATCTCAAAATATCCCATCACACCTGGACTCCAGACCTGTGGACCCAACTGCCTGCCTGCCTTTCTCTTAATTGCTTCAGAGTATTCGCGCTCCGTGAGTGGAAAACCGGCTTTGTCGCAACCTGGGGCCCCTCCTCCCCTTACACTACCCTTTCCTGTTCTGTTCCGCCGTTTGCCTGGTTTGCCAAACCCTTGGGTCATCTCTGCTCTTTCCCTTTCCTTCACCTGTCAACTTACCCTCTGAATATTTCTCAAATCCATCCACCTTTTTTTTATTACAACTTTTTTTTTCTTATTTTAGAGAAAGGGAAAGGGAGGAAGCAAAACATCGATTGGTTTGCTTCTGTACATGCCCTGATGGGGGACTGAACCTGCAACCTGGGCATGTGTCCTGACCGGGAATCGAACCAGCAACATTTTGGTTTGTGGGATGACACCCAACCCACTGAGCCGCACTGGCTGGGCTCAGACCCAGGCACTTCTTTGCCCGCCACCATCTCTTGCACGTTTCACCGCAACGGTCTCGAACTCTCCTCCATCTCCTTCTGATTTTTTCTGCACGCTACACCTAAACTGGTCTGCGTAAAACGCAAATCTGAATATTTTGTCCTTCTGATTCAATCCTTTTCTTTCCCTTTTCCTTAGGATAAATTCTGAATGCCTTAAAATGGCACATAATGTTCTCCACGAGGGGCTTCCATTTCATCTTTCCAAACTCAACACCATTTCTTCCTTTCTACCCTTCACTCCAGCGTTGTAGAACTATTTTTAACTTCCAAACTTGCTCCTTTACTTCTTGGCTAATTCATCTACCTAGAAAGTCTGCCTTCTCTCCCTGCTTCACCCGAATAACTCCTGTTTGCTCTTCAGTGACGGCACGTCCTCTGGGGAGCCACCCTTCCGCCAGCGCTGGGTTAGTGCTCCTCTTCATGGCCCCATGACGCCGGCTCCTCATCCCAGTCACGGTGCTCATCACTGGGTCAGCATTGTCTGTTAACTCTCTCTCCCCCCACCCCAGCTGTGAGCTTCTTGAGAAGGGACTCTGGTTTATTTCCTGCACCTACCACCGTAATTGAGTGAAGAAGATCATTTAAAATCCAGAAGTGAATTAAAAAAAAAAAAAAGATTTCAGTTCGACTGGTGTAGCTCAGTGGATTGAGCACGGGCTGGGAACCAAAGGGTCCTGGTTCGATTCCCAGTCGGGGCACATGCCTGGGTTGCGGGCCAGGTCCCCAGTGAGGGCCATGTGAGAGGCAACCATACATTATAAAAAAAAAAAAAAGATTTCATTCATTTATTTAGAGAGAAGGGAACGGAGGGAAGAAGAGAGGGAGAGAAACATCAATGTGTGGTTGCCTCTCAAGCACTCCCTACTGGGGACCTGGCCCACAGCCCAGGCATGTTCCCTGACTGGGAATTGAACTGGCGATGCTTTGGTTCACAGGCTGGCACTCAATCCACTGAGCTACACCAGCCAGGGCCAGAAGTGGATTTTGACTTGAAGACAAGACTAAGATGGAATGGAGTTGGAGGACAGAGTGGAAGTGGACTTTTCCAAGTACAGGGGAGAGGTGGTGGCAGCAGAATCTGATTGGCTGGTGAAGTGTTGATTAGGTTTAGAGTGGTGGCAGGACCAGGTCAGGGGAAAGAAACTGCTGAGGCAGATGGTGTATGTAACCCAGACAAGAGATGATGGTGGCCTGGACCAGGGTGGTGGCAGTGGGGAGGGGAGAACCAGACAGACTTGAATGAGTTAAGAAGTAAAATTAACAAAATTGCCTGGGGTGGGGAGGTGAAGAAAAGAAAGGGGTGTAAGATGAACTGAATTCTAATTTGGACAACAGAGCTCCCAGTAGTACCCTCTTCTAGTGGGGGGAATCCAGCAGAAAGAACATGATTACAGATGGTGAAGAGGGAGGTGAGGAACTCGGGGACATGCTGAATTTGAGGGGCCTATGGGACACCCAGAGGCACCTGGATGTTCAGGGCTGCAGAAGGGGAACAGAAGCTGAGAATGGACAGAGAGAGGTAGGAGAAAAGCCAGAAGGGTAGATAGTAGTCATAGATGCCCAGATAGTGGGATGCAGAAAAGAAGTGACTAGAGCCCTGGCCGGTGTGGCTCAGGTGGTTGGGCATCGTCCTGCAAATGGAAAGGTTGCCGGTTTGACTCCCAGTCAGGGCACATGCCTGGGTTGCGGGTTCTGTCCCCAGTTGGGGCATGTACAGAGGCAGCCAATCAATGTTTCTCTCTCACATCCATGTTTCTATCTCTCTCCCCTCCCCCCTCTCTAAAATTATATATATATATATATGCATATATATATATATATTTTTTTTTTTTCCTTAAGAAATGACTAGAGACAAAGAGAAGATACTGCTGACCCTCCTCCTCCTCACAGGCACCACCACTCCCACAGACACCAGTGCACTGGAGAGTCTCTCTTCACAGCAGTTTTATTTGATTCAAAAGTTACACTCAGACTTTGGCCCGCCCCACTGAGCATGGGGTCATGGCAGTAGAGTTGACTTGGGGATCAGAAGAGAGGAACATATGGGTCATATCTATACTGCAGGGCAGGGAGAGGCCCGGCTACTGCTGGCCAGGCAGGGCTTGGCTACAGGCCAGGGAAGGAGGACTGGTACCGTCCCCTAGACACATGCAGATGGAAGGGGACTAACTCAGGGCTGCTGTTAGGGTGTGGGCTTAGAGCAGGCCTAGGGCAGGGGCAGGGCGTTGTGGACCAACAGGTTCAATAGCTGTGAGTGGAGGACTTGTCCATCTCGCTGCGCTGCTCCTTCTGGGACTCTGTCACCACCTGTTGGGGGCAAGACATGTGACGGGCACAAGCCATTCAGCACCACCCTCCTTCGAGCTCCTTCGGGTCGTGATGTCTCACCTCTGGCACAGCCAGCTGAGGCTCCAATCTATCCATCCACCTTCTCTGTCTCCTTGTCTCCCTCCCACCCCAAGAACCACTAACCCACAACACCCTAAGATCAGCTGCAGTCAAGCTGGGGCTCAGAAATAATATTGGAAACCACAGGGTCCTGGTTTTAAGTGTCCCATCTCACCTCCCCATCCCGGGTCTCAATGGTCTTGATCAAAACCATCTTCCGGCTGTGGCTGTCCTGGGGAGGCTCCACCTCAGGCACTGGAAAAAGCAGGTGAGGGTGCAAGAGAGGACGTTTGGCCTTTATCTCCTTTTTTTTTTTTTTTTAAAGATTTTATTTATTTATTTTCAGAGAGGAAGGAGAAGGGAGGGAGAAAGAGCAATGTATGGTTGCCTCTCACATGGTCCTCACTGGGGAGGTGGCCTGCAACCCAGGCATGTGCCCCGACTGGGAATCGAACAGGGACCCTCTGGTTCCCAGCCCGCGCTCAATCCACTGAGCTACACCAGCTGGGCCCCTTTATCTCCTTTTAAGCCCTCATACCACCCATGAGGGGAGGGACAGGTAGGGGCAGGGCTTAAGGAGAGGGGAGAGAGTAGACCAGGACTCTACAGTTCACAGAGAGAACCAACTCCTGAGCAGAGCCATAGCAAGAGTCCGGTCAGGGCAGGAGAACACACAGGGACAAACGAGTTGGAGGCCACATGTGGGACTCACCAGTCGTCTTTATATTTAAAGATGCAAAGGAATGAATAGGCACGGAGATCCTGGGGGCGAAACAAGTGGTTAGCTACTCTGCCCAGGGCGCGCCCCTTCCCTGAGCAGCCCTGCCCACCACTGCCCAGCAGCCCTGCCCCCACCGGCTCTCCTCGCCCTCCAGCAGCTTCCGGTAGGTGGCGATCTCGATGTCCAGGGCCATCTTGACGTTGAGGAGCTCCTGGTACTCGCGCAAGTGCCGCGCCATCTCCTCCTTCAGCTGCCGCAGCTCTTCCTCGAGGCGCGCAGTGCCTGCCTGGTACCCGCCGGCCTCCAGGGCAAACTGCTCCTCCAGTTCCCGTAGCTGTCTGAGCAGCGCCTCGTTCTGGGGTTGGGGTGCAGGAAGTATGATGGTTCGGAGAAGGAACAGCCCTCACTGTCCACTCCTAGCCGGTGGCGCAGCCTGGTACTCACCGTGCCTCGCAGTCCGTCCACCTCGCAGGTCAGGCTCTGGATCTGGCGTCGGGACTCGTTCATCTCCTGCTTGGCCTGGCGCAGGGCCTCGTGGTTCCGGTTGGCGGCATCGGACAGATCTGCGTACTGCGGGATGGAGGGCAACCTAGAGGTGCGCCCTCGCCCAAGCGCCCTGCCCTCCCCGGCCGTTCCAGACCCTTCCGGGCTGTCACACCTTGGACTTGTACCACTCTTCTGCCTCCTGCAGGTTCTTCGCTGCGATGCTCTCGTACTGCGCGCGGATGTCCCTCAGCGCTGCTGTCAGCTCAGGCTTCACGGTCGCCTCCACTTCGATCTGCTGCACCTGCTGGTTGTCCACGGTCACCTGCAGGTCTCGCAACTCCTGGCCGCAGGACAACAAGAAGTCCAGTTCACCGCGCAGATCCCAGGAGGGTCGCGCAGTTTGCACACAGAAAAAAGCAGAGACACTTGAGTGAACAAAAGGGGGCGCCAGGGAGTGCAGAGCGCACAGGACTGCGCGGCCTGCGCCCGACCCGCACCGAGCCCGCGGTTAGTTACAGGGTGCAGCTCTGCTGCTCGCCACCAGGTGGCGCAGGGGCGGGAGGCAAACCACCTGTAGACCGAAGTTGAGCGGCTGCGGCTATCCAGAGAATCTCACTTCGCTTCCCCAGGCTATTCCTCCGCTCCACCTGCCGATCTCCTTCAGAGCTTGTCTCCCAGCTCCGAAGAGACACCCCCAACTTCCGAAGCCTCCCTTGAAACTCAGGTCCACCCACCTCCTCATGCAGCTTCTTGAGGAACTCAATCTCATCCATCAGAGATTCGATCTTGCGTTCTAGCTCCAGGCGGGCCAAGGTAGCATCGTCCACGTCCTTCACGGAGCGGCAGGGAGGGGCTGATCAGCGCGAGGAAGAGCCAGGCCCTCCCTGCCAGCCTCAGAAGGCTTCTAGTGGCCTCCCCACACCCACAGATGCCACCCTGGACACCCAGGCCAGGGGTGGGCGTAGGGAGGCGGAAACCCACGCGGGGCGCGGGCTCACCTTGCGAAAGAGCACGAGGTTGTGCTCAGCGTCCTCCCGCTTGCGTGTCTCGTCTTCCAGCCTGGAGGGAAGAGTGGGCAGAGGCTGAGCTGCGGGGTCACCGTCCTCCCCACCCCCAGGACCTGGGGCACTGCCCAGGACTCGCAGGAGGGGTCTTCGGGCTGCCTGATGCACGTGCCCCATTTTCTATCTAATGGGCCGGGAGCTGAGCTGGGGCCCCTTTGTACGCGAAGGAACATAGTCACTGCGCCTTCCCAGAGACTCAGGGAGAGGGAGGTCAAGACCCGCACACGCCCTCCCGGGCTGACCGAGGAAGCGACTCCCTCGGAGGGCTGGTGGAGAGGGAAGGGGAGCGAGAAGCTGCCACCTCGACGGCCGCCGCCCGGCCTGCCCCCTGACCTCTGCTTGAGCGCCGCCAGGTCCTCCGCCAGCCCGTCGCGCTCCACCTGCACCCGGTCGCGCTCGCGGCCCAGCAGCTCCAGCTCCCTGCGCAGCTCGCGCAGCTCCTGCTGGCACAGCTGGTCGGCGCGCGCCGGCTCCTGGCCTCGGGCCTGGCTCAGCTCCCCGCGCAAGGCGGCATTCTGCTGCTCCAGGAAGCGCACCTTCTCAATGAAGTTGGCGAAGCGGTCGTTGAGCTCCTGCAGCTCCTGCTTCTCGTTGCTACGCGTGGCCAGAAACTCCTGGTTGAGGGCCTCGGCCATGGAGAAGTCGAGGCGCTCAGAGGGCAGGCGCATGAGGGCGCCCGCGCCGGCCCGGGGGCCGCGGAAGCTGCCCAGACGCACCGAGGAGCTGGAGGATGCCGAGCCCAGCAGGCGGCTGCCCGAGAAACGAGAGCTGGACGAGTAAGAGAAGGCCCCGGGGGACAGTGAAGGCGGTGGCCCGAAGGTGCGGCGGTAGGAGGTAGAACTGACGGGGGCCCGGAGGCCCGACGGGTGGCTCATGGCGGCCGAGGATGGGCAGTCACCGCTGGCAGAGCTGGTCCGGGAGCCGCAGACTGCTGCAAGGCGCCTTTATAATCCAGCGGGCTCAGCGGGGGCCGGGCAGCTCCTCCCACTGGCCTGACTGGGCGGCTAAGTGGGGAGGGGGACGCCCCACCCTGCCGAGCGGCAGGAGCGCCGCGCCCTCCCTCCCTGGTTGCTGGCGCCGGGCCTACTCGGTTCCCCCTATTGCTGGCGGGGAAGCGAGCAGGGACGGCGACTCAGACCACGGACAGGCGGGTCGGAGGTCAGCGCCTTTCAGTGAGCATCCAGAGCTGGAGCCTAGAGTGGGAGGGCCTGATGTGAGTCGGGGTCCCCACCTGAAAGAGCTGGTACACCCGGGGGACAGGAGGACTGGAGGTTAAAGGACAGGCTTCTGGCACACGAGTGGGGAGGAAATGGCTCAGGTAGACGGAGAGCTGGCCTGGGTTAGGCCTCAGAGCCTGTGCCTCCACTTTTCCCCTTGAGGCTACACTCAGCTTTTACCTGCTGTCAGTTACCCCCTTTGCCACCACATCCAGGGAGGTATGGGGGACAGGAGGGCAGAAGAGGCTGAGGGACCTGGGGAGGGGCTGCCTCTCCGTAATCCCCAGGGCCCTGTGGAGGGTTGCTGCCTGGCGCCAGCTCTGCGGCTAATGGACTGGCCACTTCTCCTCCCCCGCCCCTGGACACTTGGCCAGAAGGGTGCCTGCTAATGTCTCAGCTTTAAAGTCACAGCTCCCAAACATGGACCTACCCCAGATCCCAAAAGGGTGGGTACATAAGACGGGGCTGAGGACCCAGCTCTGGGTCCCACCAGGCAGGGTCCGTGACTTGTCAGAAGCTGAGCTGAGTGGGCCAGGGAATGCTGTCTGGCTTTACTGGATTCTCCCTTCCCCCATCCAACTGCTGCTCAGTCACAGCCTTACGGGAACCAGAGCTACTCCTGAGGTAGGAAGGGGAGGGGGCTGAAGGGTGGTAGCTGCTGCCAAGGCTGAGATGGATGGACTGGCAGGAACCGGTTTCCAGCATTATGGTGTTGCAGGTGCCCAAGAATAGATGAGGCTGGATGGGGAAGAGATGGGGAAGAGAAGGCATCCATCCCCAGCAGTTCAGGGGCTGAAAGGGGAGAAGGAAGGCCACAGAGCAGATCCACAGGCCGCTGCACACAAACAGATGCATGAGTATAAATGCACTGTATACCTACGTGCACACAGCACACGCAGCACACACCCCGTCCCGCCCTCCCCCACCCTGGAGTTAGCTCTGGATGTCTGGCCTTTGCATGTCAAATGGCTTCCAGAATGCAGCCACAGGCTGCCCAGGAGTGGACAGAGGCAGCCTGGATGGTCTGCAGGAGCCAGGGTGCTGAGACCTGTGGCATTTGCCAGGAGCCACCAAGGACTCCAGGGCTCTCCAGTAGGGACAAGTCTGCCTTGGATTGACCCTGAGGACAAGGGCTGGGCAGCTCGGGAAGCAGGTTTGGGACTGCGGGTTGGCTCTCTGGCTGAGGCAGTGAGGAGGGCAGCTCCCTGGCTGCCTGCTCCTTCAGCATTGCAGGGCAGAGGAGCCTCCTCCTCTTTGTGCGGCCTCTGAGATGGGCCAACGCCCCGCTGCCGGCTTACAGCCCTACCTCCTCTTCTCTCCAGGCCCCTCCTTCCTTCCGGGCCATTAGTCTCTCCCTGCACAGCTGCCAGGTCCTTCTCCTTGATGGGTCTGGTCTGGTTGCCAGGGGGATGGGAAGAGGGAGGATGGGCGAGATGGGATGGAAAAACGAGGGCCTGTCCCCTCTAACTCCTGGGAGTGAGGAGGGGGAGGATCCTGCCTGGGCTGGAGGTAGGGCGCTTGGCAGGTGTGAGGAGGGGGCTGGGGAAACCTTGGTGCTTTCTGCCACAGCCCTAGGCTCTGAGCCCAGCTGCCATTGGTCTGGAGCCCCAGCTGCTCCAGCCTAGGCCTTGCCCCTGCCTACTGTCCTCAGGGAGCAAACTGTGGGTCTGAGCTGGAACTGCATGCAGAGGGGCGGGCACGGCCTGGCAGGACAAGCTCAGGCCTGTCTTCATAAGGAGCTGCAGGTAGACCTGGGTCTTTGAGAGAAGAGGCCCCTGGGGCCACCCAGGGAGTTCCAGGGGGGGTTCCCATCCACTCTTCTGCTTGAGCTCCCAGCTCACGACCCAGGTGCCTTAGAGCGGAGGGGACCAGGGCCTCCTCAGCGGGGCTCTGGGCGCTGTAGAGGGAATAAGGCCAGGGCCTGGGGTGGGTGTGGGGGAACACGGCATGCTGGCAAGGCAGGGGAGACTCGCCCCCTTACTCAGAAAGAGCCAGGCCCAGGAGGTCCTGGGGCCGGAAGAAATGCTGGAGGGGTCGCAGTGAAGAGTCAGGGTTCTGGCGTACAGCCGCCGGGCTTCCCATCTGACTCGGTACTCCCTATTGTGTGAATGTAGGTTTAGTGCTATGTTCCTCCCTGTTTTTTTGTAAAACAAGGATAATTGTAGTTTCTACCTCATAGTGTTGTTGGGAGCATTAAATGAATCGATACGTGTAGAATACACGTAGCCACCGAAAACGTAAGTTGTTGTTATTATTGTTATTATTGACCTGCAGAGTGACATTGGCGGAGCCCCCTAGTGCAGTGAGGGTCTGGACTTCTTTTGCGTTGTCCCCACTAGTGGCTGTGAGCAGTTCTGGCCCCAGGGCTGAAGGGGCCATGCATTTACTGCCTCAGGGAGAGGGGACGGTGGCCTTATCTTCCTCTGTACTGGACAATAGTACTGATTAAGACATGGATGCGGAGTTCGATTAAGACTGCGTGGGCTCAATCAAGACTCAATTAGCTGTGTGCTTTGGGTTTAGGTGAGTGATTTAACCTCTGTTCATCCCTTTGTGTTTATCCACAAGTGGGGATAATAATAGTAGTACCCCTCTTAGCCCTGGCTGGTGTGACTCAGTGGATCGAGTGCTGGCCTGCAAACCAAAGGGTCACCAGTTCGATTCCCAGTCAGGGCACATTCCTGGGTTGCGAGCCAGGTCCCCAGAAGGGGGCATTACAGGCAACCACACACTGATGTTTCTCTTCCTTTCTTTCTCCCTCCCTTTCCCTCTGCTAATAAATAAATAAAATCTTAAAACAAAATAGTACCTCTCTCATCATGTTGGAGGCTGAAATGAATTGCAATATGTGAAGCACTTAGTGCCTGGCACAGAGGACATGCTGTGTAAGTATTAGCCAGTGTTATTGCTACCTTTCTTCCTCCTGCCCCCTTGGCCGCTCTGGTGAAGGCTTGGAGAGAAAGGACAATTGGATACATTCAGAAGTTTGCAAGGAAGGTGAGAAACAAAGTTTAGGTCACTAGCAAGAGTGCTACTGAATGGCATGGCAGGCCATGGGCTGAAAGCTGGGTGAGGAGTGGCGTGGGGGGGGATTGGCAGAGCAAAGGGGTCCAGAGCGGGACTCCCGGTCAAGGCCAAAGCACAAGGAAATGGGAAGAGTCACTGAGAGGGTGAGAGGGTAGGAAGCTGCTTTCAGAGAGCGGGTGTGTGGGTTTGTGATTCTGGAGCTGGGGTACTAGTAGAGGAGAAGATCCCCAGGGTGCTGTAAGGCAGGAGGCAGCTGAGGCGAAGGTGAGCTGGAGGAAGAGGTCAGAGGAGAAAGATCGGGGCGCTGGCCCAGACGCTGACCGGCTGTGTGGCCCTGGGCCCGTTCTTTGTCCTCTCTGAGCATCAGTTCTTTTCATCTGAACAACTGGGAGGATGACACCTTCCTCCCGGGCTTGTGGTGAGACCTGAGACATTGCACATGGAACCGTCAGCACGTCGCAAAGCTCGCAGTAGGAGCTCCGCACTGTTCATTGTTTTCCTCTTCCATGTGACACAGAGGAGACAGACACAGAGGAGCAAGGACATAACCTTAATTACTGGTAACTAAGGGTCAGCTAGGGTCTCCCTGCCCCTTGAGGTGTAAAATTGGCTCAACATGCATTCCATATCTTGGAGAAAGTTCAGTGTGTGCCCCATAATCTCTGCCTTTCTAGCGCTTCCTCTTTACATCCTCAGCTCTCCCTCCCCAATGCCCCTGAATTGGCTGATTTTAGAGCTCACTCCCCACAGGATCCCAGGTGTGGAACTCAGTACCATCCCTTGGTTCCCATCATGCCCTCCCCTGTCTCAGGTAAGCCTGAAGCTCAGAGGGACGAACTTGCCTGTATGAGGTTGCACAGCAAGCTAATGGCAGCTTCCTCTCAAGAAGGCTTGTCCTGGGGGGCCAGGCCCTGCTGGTGTTCTGCAATCTGGGCCTGTGGGAGCCAAGGTAAGCTTCAGCCAGAAGGAGTTCAGCTCCACTCACGATGGGCTCTCCCGGACTGGTCCAGCTTCAGGGCCCCCACTGGCAGAGTGGCTCCATCAGACTAGAATTCTTTTCCCATAATCTGTGTTTTGGGGCCCCACCGCTCCCAGTTAGGGAACACTCTGGGTACCTTTTCTACCTCATCACTTCTCTCACTGTCCTCGTGTGGTATGTGGTGGCTGACGTCGCCTACATGCCAAGCATCTTACGCGTGTTACCACTTTTAATCGTCATAATAACCCTACACGTAGGTACTATTACTGTTTCCATTTTACAGTTGAAGAAACCGAGGCACTTAGAAGTTAAGCAACTTGACCCAGGTCGCGCATCTAGTGAACTAGTAATCTGTTTATATGTCTGACTCCTCCCTCCCTGACAATATGATCTGTGAGGGCAGCTATCAGGCTTTATTCACCTTTGTGTCCACGGTGTCTAGCACAGGACCTTGGTCTAATAAGTGTTGGTTAAACTCAAGGGCAGCCCTGAGGCACCTGAAGGATCTTTCCCTTGTGCTTGTCAGTCTGGAAAATAAAGAGATGTGTTGCTGCCATCTACTGGCCAGAAGTCAGAATGACATCTCTGCAGCCGCATCCAGGCTGTTTGACTCAAGGCTAAGGGAACATTGGAATTTGAAGGATGTTTCAAAATTATTACGACCTCTTTTTTACAGATGAGGAGAATTAACCACGGGTGTGTAAAAATAGAATAGCAGAACTAATATTAGGATTTCATAGCCCTGATTTTATTCCCCTGGGCTCTAGGACCCTCTTCTGCCCACCCACCCCCACCTCTCCACCCCTGACGCCAAAAGCCAGGAAAGAAAAACAAAATCTGTCCTCAACTGCCCCGGGGCCTGTACTATACACACAATCCAGCCCGTCATCGCCATCCAATCGAATCTTCATCTGCCTGTCTGAACCTTCCAACCAGTGAACCCTCAACTGGAGAACAGAGAGCAGCTTTCAGCCGCAGAAAGCTGAGGGACACGTCCTTCTCTCAGCGTGGCCTGGGGGCCTGCTGAAAGCAGGTTCCTGTCCTTCATGATGATCTTCTGCATCCCCAGAATCTGCATTTTAACTTCCTGGGTGATTGTTAATGCCCATGAATATTTGAGTCTACCTGGATTAAGACTTTTTTCTTTAAATTGTCCATCTTTCCCTCACATTTCATTTAGCTTTTCAAACCAAAGAAAAGTTGAAAGGATCCTGCTATGAACACCAATATACCCTTTCCCAGATTTATCAATTTTATTCTACTACACTGTGTTTGAAAGTAAGTTTCAGACATCATGATATTTCAGCCTTCAGCATGGAGCCCTTAAGAACAAGGATGGAAGTGTGGTTGGCAGTTAGACGGACGTCAGCAGAGCAAGGAACTTGGGCCAGGTGCAGAAGGTCACCGGGGCAGAGAGCACCAACTGCCTAGCAAGGGGCAAAAGCGGGAAAACAAGGCCTTTGCCCCCAAAGTAGCCTTTCCTCCCCTGCATGTTGATGGTCATGCAGTTCAGACCCTCCCCTGACCTCTCACCCCCCGGCACATGGATGATCTTGGGGTAGATCCCTCGAGAAAAAACAGGGGGCCGGAGGGTGGTTTCCTGCGATCCCCGTGAAGGCCCTTGCACAGCCACTCCCTTAAGCGTTAACCCCTAGGGCTAACGTCTAGGCCTCGGTTGTGTTTCAGCTCCAGGCCCAGAAGAGCAGCGAAATCAGACAAGGGACACCAAGGCTGACCTCAGGACCAGCTGCGTTGACACATGACCCCCTGCCCTGGTGCCAAGCAATCAGTAAGGACCACAACCCTGAAAGGACACACCTGGAAAGCTGAAGACTATTCTGTTGGGATCCTCCCCTGAGACCCCCAGATAATAGCCTTAGGCTGCAGGGCTCGCTCAGCTCTGTCTTTCCCCACCCCCTTCCCCAGAGTGGTTTCCTTGCCTTTCTTTCTCCTGAGCTCCAAGGGCCCTTCTTTTGCAGTGACTTGTTTCTGGAGCCCATTTCTTCTATAGCTCACTTCTGCTGCCTCTGGGACTTTCTGTGGTTCGAGCCTTGGCTCTGAACTCGAGTACTGAGGTTGCTGAGCCAAGGTCTGGTCTGACCCCTCCAGTCCAACAGCGGCACCGTCCTCACCACCGACAATACTGCGTTCCTGCGTAACCATGGCCCTGTTGACCCGCTCATTAGCCCAATATGCCCTCCATATTCAAATTCCCCCGATTGTCCCCTGATGCCCTTCACAGCTATTTTCCCATACATCGGATTCAAAGATCAAGAGTTGTATTTGGTTGTCACCTGGGCAGAGGGAAGAGCGAGCGCATAGGGTAGGCCGGATAAGCTTGTCCTGTTTGAAGAGTTGGAGATCGACGAGGTGGGCTGAGGCGGGAGAGGAGGAGAGAGGGCAGGCAGGTTAGAGGAGGGGAGGGTCAGAGCAGGCGGGCCTGTAAGAGCGAAGAGTTTACAGCACATTTGGAGGTTTTAGGCAGAGATTTGTGACTTGAAAAGGTCAATGTGAGGGCAGTTTCAGATTTGGGACATTCTGTAAGACAAAGACTCCTAAACTCTTCAAGAAGTCTGTCATTTTCTTTTCTAAAATGGTGGGTCTATTTGTTTCCGAAGGATGTCATAAGGAATCACCACAAACAGAAATTTAATCTCTCGCAGTTCTGGAGGCCAGACATCCGATTGGGGTGCTGGCAGGCCTTGGCCCCCAGCGGCTCCAGGGCAGGGTCCCCCTCGCCTCTTCCAGCTCTGGTAGCTCCAGGCAACCCTTGGCTTGTGGCTGCATCTCTCGGCTCTCTCCACTTCTGCTCTTCTCTTCTGTGTCTATGTCTTCTCCTTCTTATAAAGACACTTGTCTTTGGATTTGGGGACCCAGGTAATCCATGATGATCTCAAGGTCCTTAACCACATCTTGCAAAGACTTTTTCAAATAAGACCACATCAACAGATTCTGGGATGTAGCATATCTTTTTAGGGGGGCCACCATTCAACCCACTACAGTTGGGGGATCATTCTAGACGAGAAAGAGACTAAGAGATATAACAACTAAACGCAATGTTCAAACCTATACTGAATTCTGGATTTCTTTTTTTTCTTTTAATTTTTTTATTGTTGTTCAATTACAGTTGACCGCATTTTCCCTCGCCCCAGCCCACCCCAGGCAAACCCACCTCCCTCCCTTGCTTCCACCCTCCCCCTTGGTTTTGTCCATGTGTCCTTTATAGCAGTTCCTGAATACCCTTGTCCCCCTTCTCCCCTTCCCCCTCCCCTCTGGTTACTGCCTGAATGTTCTAAACTTCAATGTCTCTGGTTCTATTTTGTTTCTCTGGTTGTATTTTGCTTGCTTACCTCACAAGCGTCTTGCCTGTGACTGATCTGAATTCCCCGGTAGCTGATCTGGCCTCGGTGCCTTCGCTCCTGAGTCTTCATACGAAACTTTTTAACATTTCATATAGTAGAGGCTGCATGATGATGTACTCCTT
>PVJI01007247.1:0-79639 GCA_004026765.1 Micronycteris hirsuta | reverse complement strand
CTGGGATAGATAGAAACTGTCATTCTCTGAATCTAAAACTCCTCAGAGTCAACCAGAAAGGGCTGAGAGGAGCTGTGGGCAGAAGGTCCTGCGGCAGAGCAGTTTGCCAAGGGGGCCCCGGAGGTTCTGGCTGCTCCTCCAGGAGGGGAGGGCAGAGCTAATGTGACATTAGCAGCAAAGAAGTGGCTGCTGCTCTCACAGTGGATCTCAACCTCGGCTACAGACTGGATCCCCCTGGGAGCTTTAAAAAACCCCGGGGGCCTGAATCTAACCCTCAGAGACTCGGTTGCCCTTGGCCTGGGGTGCAGCCGTGACTGTCCCGTGCTGAGTGGAGAGCCAGTGGCCTGGCAGGAGGCTGTGACTGCGCAGAGGCCAAGGAGGGGCCTTCACGGAGGCCAAATAGGTCAGAGGGCGGCCGGCTCTGCCCAGGGGACAAACAGGCTGTGTTTCCAACAGCACAAGGGCTTGGGGCCCCAGAAAGGCCTGCTTGGTAATGAAGCAGGGACTAGCACTGCCTCCCCCAGGTCCTCCCCCGACCCCCGACCTAGGACCACCAGCTAAAATAAAGGATGAATTTTAAATGCATTACATTCAAATTTAATTTCTCATCCTGTTTTATTATTATTATTATTTTTATTTGCTAAATCTGGCAACCCTGCCCCTCCCCGCCTCTGGGCTGGGAGTCAAGCGTCCCAGTCTCAGGTCCCTGCTCTGATTCTCACTTGTCAGGGGGCCTTGGGCAACTGAGCCCCGCTCTCCTCAAGACCTATCGCTCCCCTCAGGGGCCGGGCTGACTGCTTCCAGCGCAGTGCGCGTGACTCCCGGGTCCCTGGGAAGGCATCAAGCTGCCTGTGCGGGAAATCAGGGCTTTTCTCTCCCAGAGATCAGCATTTCCCTCCTGCGGTCCGATCCAGATGAAGAGCTCTGAAGCGTCTCCTTGCCCCGGAGATGCTGGCGAATGAGACCGAAGCGAGGACCGCACTCGGGCCGCGGGGATCTCCGGGGTGTGTGTGCTCCTCTCGCTCCCGTCTTCTTCCTGCTGCCCCCTCCCCACTCTCCGACATCCTCACTGCGTCCAGACAGCCACTGCCCTTCCCTATCGAGCACAAAGAGTTTCTTTGACATGGGGTGGGTAGCTGCTGTGGGCCTACTATGTGCCAGGCAGGAGGCCTAAGTGCTGAGGACACAGTGGCGACCCAGGCCCCGCCCACACGGAGCTTCTGGTTTGGGGATGCGGTGGGGGTGGGGCAAACTCAACCACTTCAGTGAGTGTGTTACCGTGGACCTTGACAAGCGCCCCAGGGGAGAAGAAGAGAATGCCTGGGGAGCACACCAGTAACAGGGAAGCTGACCTGTTTCCTCAAGGAATCGATATCTGAAGAGCTGGGGAGGGGAAGGATGGGGAGGGGAGGGCCGTCCCGGCAGAGGGAACAGCACATGCAGAGGCGACCGCTGAGGAATAGTGTGGCTGATGTGGCTAGAAGGCGCAGGGCAGAGCAGAGGGTGGCCTGAGATGGCAGTGGACACGTTGGCAATGCCGGGCGTGCTGGGTGGTAGAGGCCACGAGAAGAATTTGAGTCTTAGCCAATGCTATGAACCAACCATTTCGCTCCTAAGCATCCACCTGTACTAGTTTCTGATTGCTGCTCTAACAAACGGCCGCTAACTTGGTGGCTTCAAACAAACTCATCCGTTGTCCTGTAGTTCTGAAGGTCAGGAGTACAAAACGGGTCTCGCTGCGCTGAACTCCAGGTGCTGGCAGGGCTGGGCCCTGCTTCCTCGCCTTTCCCAGTCCCCAGAGGCTGCGCCAGTTCCTCAGCTTACCTTCAAAGGCACCAATGGCTGGTGGAGTCTCTCACGCCGCCCTCCCTCTGGGTCTCTCACTTGGCTTCTCTCTCCAATTTACAAAGACCCTTGTGATTATCTTGCCCCGCCCCCCCCGCCCACCGCCCCAGATCATCCAGAATAATCTCCCCATCTCAGGGTCAGCTGATTAACAACCTGAATTTCATCTGCAACCGTAATTCCCCTTTGCCACGTAATCTAACGTATTCGTAGGTTCTGAAGAGTAACGTGGACATCAAGATTGACGTGGACAAGCCAAGATTGTACAAGGATGTCCACAGCAGCCTTAGGCATTAGGGCCCCGAGCTTGAAAAAGCCACACATCCATCAACAGCAGGCTAGAAAACAAATCATGGTATCATATTCATCTAATGAAATACTACACAGCAATAAAAAGAATGAACTACCAATCCACATACTCCCCTGGGTGAATCTCATAGACATAATGTTGAGCAAAAGAAGCCAGACACAAGAGCCCACGCTGGACGACTGAGTTTTTGGAAGGTTCAGGAACAGACAGAACTAACCAGTGGCAGAGAAGTCCAAGCGCGATGACTCCGGGGGTGGGGTATTGACGGTGAAGGGCCTGAAGAGCGGGGAATGCGCTGTGCCTTCATCTGGATGTGGCCCCAGGGACGTACGTGTGTGGAAATCCATCAAGCTGTACGTTTCACCATGTATGTAAACAAAGTTGCGTCTGTATTTTAAGAGCTGTAAGAAACCACAGGCAGGTTTTGAGCAGCAACACGACATAATCTGGTGTTTATTTATAAAAGGTCACTCTATCTGTTGGGTGGCAATAGCCGAGAAGTGACAGCCATTGCAGTTGCCCGAAGAGAGAACAAGGTGCCTTGGACGTGGGTGGTACTGGTGGACATGGACGGAAGTGGGTAGTTTCAAAGATATTTAGGAGGAAGAATCAGCAGGACATGATTTAGGATATATTGGATAGATGGATGGGTGGATGGGTGGAAGAGTTGGTGAATAGAGAGGTGGGTGGATGGATGGATGGGTGGATGGATGGATGGATAGACTGATGGACGGGTGTGTGGGTGAGTGGGTACCCAGGTAAGTGGATGGAGGAATGGGTGGACAGATGAGTGAGCGGTTGGCAGGTAGGTTGAGTAATAGACAGACTGGGTGGAAGGATGTGTGGGTGGAGGAATGCGTGGATGAACAAATGGGTGGGTGAAGAGGCGGGGGGAGAATAAGTGAGTGGGTGAATGAGTGGAGAGAGAAACACCCTCAAGACGGCAGACTCTCTACTCCCGGTATCGGTGTCCAGAAAGTACGGATGAATCGCACCAGTCGGCAACCATGCAAGCTTCCCCCCCGAGACATCTGTGTGTACTCTTCTGTAGCTCCCCAGTGCCCCGAGGAGAAAAACTAGTTACTATAATGCCCATCAGGGAGCAGACACTTACAAATAGGCTGGTTTAATGAGATGCAAGCATCCTCCAGTCCTCTGGGCATCATAGTGAGAAGTGCTGGCGACACCCAAGTGAATGGAGGATGAGCCAGGAATGGAAAGACCTCCCGGAACTTCCCCTTGGAAGCCACCAGAGCCTCTTTCTCTTCCTTGTCACCATTGCCACCCAAACTGCCATCACTATCCTCTCTTCCAGCGTCCCCACCATCATCACCACATCACAATTCAGATTTGTAGAGACTCTGTGAATTGTGCTTACTCAGGTAAAAGGCACGCGCTTCTAGGCTCCTTTCTGCTGGGAGGGAACCACTTACCTCTTGCACAGGACCTCAGCACAGCCTGGTGGTGGCGATCTTTTAATCCCTGGGCTGCCGGCAGAACCAGGAGGTCCAGCACCGCCCCCGCCCCCCACCCCACCTCCAGGCTATTTGTCCTTGTGACCCATTCCTGTATCTCCTAGCAGGAGGAACAAGAAGGCAGGGAGAGCAGCCGTTTTCAGAGGGAAGAAGGGCTGAAGTCCTGACAGGAGATGCCTCTATGATCCACAGCTGGCTCCAGGTGCCCCAAACCCCGGTTCCCATGCATTTCCTAGACCTCAGAAACTGGCTCATTTCTCTCCCCGTGGGTGTCTGACAGCTCAGCCTCCAGAGCTTTTCTCTCACGTCCCCAGGCAGGCTGAGTTTGTGCTCTTGGGGTAAACAACGCTCCCCTTTGTTGCCAGATGCATGCTTATTTACCTGGTGGTGCATGAGTGATTCCTTCTCACTCACCCCGTCACAAGGCAATGCAGTCAGGGGATGGTGCCCCGTCGGGAACTCTGCAGTTGTCTTTGTGCAGGAGGTTTTACCCTGAGGCAGTCACTGGCCAAACCATCCCATGGACTCAGGGTGGCAGCAAGCACCCCACAACATTCAGGGGTGGGGGGGACCTAGCCTCTGGGTATGGACAGTGATCTCACGCTGGCTGCAGGGAAAGTCACATTCACTCTTTCACTCAGGGGCCTCTCTGGATTATAGCTAGGCTAAAGTCACCATGCTCCAGAGCTGTGATTTCATCCAGTTATCCTACACCCTGCAACCAAGCTAAAATATAGTCATTGGATCTCCTGCGGCCATGAGCAGACACTTGATACTTTAAAACCCTGCAGCTTTCAACCCCTACCCCCTGCCCAGTCCTAAATCGGTGTGCCCTGTTAGCTATCAGAAAAGGCGGTCGGGACCTCGGGGCAGTGCTGTCAGGGGACTGGTGCCCTGCTCAGGAATTCTGCAGTTGTCCTTTTGCAGGAGTTTTTACCCTGATGCAATCACTGGCCAAACCATCCCATTCTGCAGCTGCCGGGAGCAGGGCACAGCTGCGCCAGCTGTCGGAGGCAGATTACGCTATGCAGCTTGGCTGTGACTCACATTCCAGTGCAGTGGAAATGCACAAAAGTCATACGCTGTTTTGGGGGTGCCAGAAAATCTACTTGGTTTTGTCTTGCAAGCTGTTCAGCTTGCAGAGCATGGGGCAGACGGAGGAAGGGGGTGGGGAGGAGACTAGGGAAGCAGATCCGTCTCCAGTCGACTCTGCCTGTCACACAACCTCCATCGCTCTAATAACAACACTCAGCATTTAATCAGCCCCTCTGTGGAAGCAGACGCTGTCACACTCATTAATTAGTCAATCCACACAGCCCCTCTGGGAGGAGGAGCCATGTTATTATCCCCACTGGGACCCAGAGGGAAACTGAGGCCAGGGTGGGAATTTGGCACTGTGCTGAGGGAACACAGCCTGGCAGTGGGACCAGAACCAGTCTGTGCTTTTTGCCCATTCTGTTGCCTTCGCTCTTGTCCTCCTCCTCCCGTCTGCTCACAGTACCGGTGTCTGTCTCCAAAGACACCTGGCTGAACCCCGTCAGGAGCCCTCGGAGGGAAGGGCAGCCTGGCGTCGGAGCTGGGAGAGTGCAGCCTGTTAGCTAGACCAGGGCAGCCCCCCGCCACCCCGCCCTGGGGAGCTTGAGCTGTGAACCAGACACCTCTGACGGTGTGTTTCTTCCAAAGGTCTCCGAACTAGGGGTGGAAGTGACGATGGTGACTGTCACCATCATCATAATGTTTACTGCCTGCCTCCCGTTCGGGCGACTCTGGGTTTCCACTGTCTGATGGCTTTAGAACTGAAGGGAGGAACATTCCCACCAGGAGGCATGACAACGGCTCCACGAATTGGGGACAGACTGCCACCTGGCCATTTGGGGACTCTCAGATCACACGTACGCCATCCAGGAGGGGTGTGGGTGGAACCCGGGGCCGCCATGGAGTAGTACCGCCTACGTTATCGTGCTCAGAGGTGAACGTAGGCGGATACCTGCTAAGATGCTTTACAGCCGGGATTCCCCATGGCTCTGGCCCTGGAGAATGGAGACTCAGGTCAGTCCCCAGGGCAAAGAATCCTGACCAACTGAGATGCAGGCGGAAGCAAGTGGGACAGGGAACACTGGTAGGGAAAGGAAGTCATAAACCCCTTTGAAGAGTCTGTGACCCATTGCAAAAATAGAGAGTGCAGCCTCTACCTGCATTTCCTCGCTGGTTACCGAAGCTGCTCCAGGTGAACTAACGAACCCCTCCCCACTTTTCTTTTTAAATAGGAATGGTCACAGTTTAAAAACATTCCTCGTATCTTCCCCCCGCCCCATATTTATAATAGCACCACTTCTCAAATGCTCATGTGTATACAAATCTCCTGGGAATCTTGTTAATCCGCTGAGAGTCCTGGGCCTGAGATTCTGCATTTTCAACAAGCTCCCAGGTGGTGCCAAGGCCACACTTGGAATAGTAAGACTTCAAAGGACATAGCTGTGATGGTTAAATTTACCCTTCAACCCAGGTGTTAAAGGCCCAGAAGGGGTCGCCAAGAGACAGGAACATCACCTTGAAGATCGCACTCGGATCCTGAATGTGACATCAAGGCTGGAGGTGGCTGAACAGGGGCTATTGGAACTTGCTTGGGGAGGACGGCTTTGACTGAATGGACGTGTGTATGCACCTGTGTGAATTTGCGTGCAAGGGTCGCTGAGGGGCGGGGGGTGGAATGTAGTGGGCAGTCTTTGCACTGGCGGTCCTGGTCCTGATTCCTCCTTGTCTGAGGCCCCCCTCACTCATGGAGGAGTGGGCTGACATGGTTGTGTTCCAGGACACCTCGTTCCCCGGCCACAGCTGCCGTGGCCCAAGCTGGACCAGTCAGATTCTTTCTTCTGGGAATCTGGAACTTTGAACCAAGGGAAATTCGGATTGGCAGTTTGGATTCTGATTATTTGCAATGCTCTAGAAAAAAGGTCCCCAAACTGCTAATGCTGCAGTCCTTTTTTTTTTTTTTAAATCATTCACTCATTTTTTTTAAAGATTTTATTTATTTATTTGAGAGAGAGGGGAAGGGAGGGAGACAGAGAGGGAGAGAAATAGCAATGCATGGTTGCTTCTCACGTGGCCCTCACTGGGGACCTGGCCCACAACCCAGGCATGTGCCCCGACTGGGAATCGAACTGGGTCCCTCTGGTTCCCAGCCCGCACTCAATCCACTGAGCTACACCAGCCAGGGCTGCAGACAGTTCTTAAAGTCTCCCCTGAGCCCTGCCCTGCCTGAGGCCGGGAGCGGGGAGGGGGGGCGGGGCTCCACTCTTCCTTGAATCCCCTGAGGTGACCCGCCCAGTATTTGTCTCACCCCTCAGTCCCATTTTCTTTTCTTTTTTTTTATGTAAGCTGCAGTTTGACACCAAAACCACCACGGGTAATACAGAGCTCCTTCCGGAAGTAGCTCCCACCTGCTTCAACAGAGGGGAAGGCAGCCCTGGACTCAGAGTCTCACTTTAAACACGGTGGGGGAGAGGGGGTGGCGGTCCAGGTAACTTTCAGGCTGGGGCTCCGCCCCAACCCTCCTACACGCAGCTGCTCTGGCTCCATTGTGGCTCCTATTTGCACTCAACTGCTGCCCACTACCCTGCTTTCTTGGGATGATAACAGGGCCCAGAGGACATTTTAGAGGCTGTTCCCCTTTAGAAACACACTTTTCCCCGTTTCGCCTCTGACGAATTTCTACTGCACCTTGGAGACCCAGCTGGGTCATCCCTAAGACGATGAAGTGCCCCTTCTAAAAGCTCTGTCAGCTCCCACACCCCAAGGAGCCTGTGTATTGGGATGGTCTGGTGCCGCGTTGCCTGAGCTTCTTGAGGGCCGGGCCTGGGCCCTGCTTGTCTTTGTGCGCATCCACGCCCCCAGGGAAGCACAACCCGCATGGGGACCGCACTCCCTGCTCAGGAGCAGTGCTCAGGGAAGGTGTGTTAAGTGACTTACAGCTTGAATGAATGGGCGTGTGTGAAGAGGAGTGGGAGGGGCGACTTCCTTCATTGACCAGGAACTCAAAATTGACCCAGTGCCCTTTTGGATGCCAGA
This sequence comes from Micronycteris hirsuta, assembly GCA_004026765.1. Lineage (NCBI taxonomy): Eukaryota > Metazoa > Chordata > Mammalia > Chiroptera > Phyllostomidae > Micronycteris > Micronycteris hirsuta. The sequence continues at coordinate 71,941 of PVJI01007247.1, read as the reverse complement.
CGTGACGCGGGGCTTGATGGGGGTGGGGGTGGGGGAACGACACAGGCGAAGTGCTCCAGCCCCTGGAGGAGCTCTCAGAGCCCCAGGAGGTGGAACCTATCCCTCTCTTTCTTCCCCCTCCAAATGAACCAGTCCTCCAGTGATCCTACTTGCTTTTTTGCCTCTCCCACGCTAAGCCCGGTCACGCGGGGTCTGAAGGAGGGGAACCGAGGCGGCTCCCTTCCTCGGAGGCAGCGCAGCCAGTCCTGCCCCTCCAGGCCGCCCACGGAGCCCCGGCCGCGGCCTGAACCAGGCGCCCACCGCCCCCACGCGCGGGGCCCGCGCAGGCAAAAGGCTCTGCTTGCTCGGGCCTTGGCGCCGCTCCCCTCCTTGGCACAAGGGGGCGCTGCCGCCCCACGGTCGTCGCCATGGTCACCGCTGGCTGCGGAGTGGGGTTTACGTAAAGGACGCGGCGTCCCCCGGGGGGCGGAGGCGGCCTTCGCGCCGGCGCCGGCGCCCTGCGGAAGCGGCGTTAGTGAATCGGGGCCTTGGGGAGCCCAGGATGGAGGTGGCGGTGGCGGCGGCGGCGGTGGCGGCGGCGGGCCGAGCCCTGCGGAGGGCGGGAGGTAAGGGGGACCCTGGGCGCGGGCGCGGTGCGAGGGGCGCGGCCGGCAGGGCCGTGTCCAGGGCGCGCAGTGACTGGCCCGACGGGTCCGCGGGCGGAGGTGCGGCTGCCACGCGCGCCCGTGGCAGGTGTGAGCTCCGTGAGCCCGTTGCACCGGCGTGGGGATGGCGACACCCGTGGCACAGGCGTGGGCAGTGTGGGTCTGGCACAGCAGCGTGGTTTTTCTGGCGTGGCTGTCGGAAGACTCCCCGCCACCCTGGTGCGGCGGTGGCCGCCCAGGTGTGAGGCGGGTGCAGACGGACCCCTGCGCAGGTAGGTGGTGAGCAGGCACTTGGACTGATTTCAGGGTGGCGGTGGCCAGCTCGTGGGCGTATGCGGGCGCCCGAGGCATAGGTGTGAGGAAGTGCTGCCGTTGCTAGGGTGTTGGGTTGTTCTGGCCTTGGCAGGGTCTGGAGGGGTGCTACCCGGGGCCTGAAGAATTGGTGTCCTCCGCATGGCAGATGCTCCTGGCGACTGGGAGAAGTGGCTGTGGCACAGTGCGCTGCGGGGGGCTGCCTGACCCGGCCAGGGGAGAATCCAGGGCCCTCAGACCCAGGTGGACGGGAAGGGTCTGTGCCCACCCTCCCACTCTGGTGATGATGAGGGCCCTTTAATGCCTGCTGGGCACACAGGACTGGGGAAGCTTGGTGTCCTTTGTTATGGACATAAAAGAGAGACACCAGGAGATGCTTCTACCACGAGGACCCTCACAGTGGCCCAGACGGAGCGCTGACCAGGCACTGGCATTGACCTGGGCGCATGAATTTGGATCCAGCTTAGGGGAAGACGGGAGGTGGATGGTTCTCAGCAGGGAGCACTCTCCATGAACATGTCGTGAGAAGTGCACCGGGCTGAGTGGGGACCTGTGTCGGCGGCTGGGAGAGGTGTGGCCCTGCATCTCGCTGCAGTCGCAGGCCCAGCCTTCTTCTCGGTTGGTGGTTCTCCCAGGGTGTCTGGGCGCTGCCTCCCTTCTGTGATGCTCGGGAGCCTCTGGGTTCAGATCATTTGGGCAGTAGCCCCTGGGAGTGGGCTAAGGCTGTGTCTGTTCCCAGCAGGCCTTTGGGAGGCTTAAGGAGAGGGTCTCACTCAGTGTCACATCCTATTGTACTTCACAGAAGGGCAATTTACAGACCCCTCTGCTCCCCAAAAGTCTTAGGATGTGGAAGGAACCTTTCCATCTCTGGATCTCTGGGGGAATGGAACTGGAGTAGAAGAACAGATGTGGTGGGCTTGGGCTGCGTCTGGAGGAGTTCTATGGGAACCTAGAAAGATGATGTTGAGGAAACGGGGGACTAGGGTGCCAGGTGGCAACTCATTTGCCAAGGTGGGTACTTGGAGGTGCTGCCGAGGTTCCTTAAAGCCAGAACATCGCCCAGTACATTTGGAGCCAGAAAACTTGAATTCCAGTCTTTGCTGTGTGACCTTGAGCAGGTGACTTTACCTCTCAGAGTCATGTACAGGGTGACAGGGGACAGTGCATGGGAAAACTCTTTGCATGCAGTGAAAGGCTGTAGAAAGTTCAGGGACTCCCATCAGGTAAAGAGCCCAGGGTGAGGTGATGGGAAATGGGGCCGTAGATTGTGGCTGGGAAGGAAGCCAGCTGGAAGGTCGAGAACCTGTCACCAAGAATGAGAGGCCCTGAGTGAGGGCCGTGGGGGGCCACAGTGGGATCTGCTGACCATGTGAGTCAGCTGCTGAGTCCCGAGCCTAGCCGCAGCGCCCGTGGACTCCTGCAGGAGTGGCCTAAGCCAGAGGAGGCCCGTGGCTCAGCTGCAGACGAGCCTCTCGAGGTCCATGCAGTGGCTGACAGATCTGGGGTACCTGTGTGGGAGGGAGACTTGGAAACATGTGTTTTCTCTTGAGAATTTCCTTTGACTGGATTCGGAGGGTGGCGGTGGGGAGCCGTCACATCAGCGTTTTCGAGGCTCTGGCCTGAGGGAAGCAAAGTGGGTCAGAGCCAGCAGGTAGACTCCCGGCCCCTGTGGTCCTGTGAGGAAGGCTGAGGCTGGATGGCAGGGGGCTGGGGAGTGGGAGGGATGCCCTCAGACTTGTGGGCAAGGAGAAGGAGCGATGGACACCCTCAGAGGCGCCCATGAGGGTGCACAGGTGTGGCATGCATTCCCCAGGGCATCTCTCCAGGCGCGGGCCCGCTTCCATCTGAAGGGCCTTCCCAGGTCGGGAAGGGGAAGGTGGCTGCGAATTGCTGTGCCTTCGGCTGCCAGGGGCCTGCTTCCTGACAGCAGTCTGCAGAGTCTGAACTGCAGACCCTCCCAGCCAGGACGCTTGGCCCTGGAAGGCCTGTTTCTCTCAACCACTTCTTGAGCCTTCCCTGTGAGTGCCTGCCTTAGCCAGCAGCCCGTTTCCAAAGCTCGCTCCCGAGACAGAAGGCTCTTGCCCTGTTTCCAGGCTGCAGTGTCGAGCCATGTGGGTAGAAGGGAGATGTGGCCCTGCCAGGCTGACTGTTCCACGCTGTGGGGCTCACCCTGCCCAGTGGCTGCCGCCTGGGCACTGTCTGGCACGGCAAGTGCTCCCTTGGCCACTGGTTCCCAGCTTGCGGAGGGGCTTCGGAGGCCTGAACACTCGCTGCAGTGCCTTTCTCTGCCTCCCCAGGAGTTGCCAGCACTTCAGCCCCTGCTTGGAAAGCTCTCCTAAGTGCAAGGCCATTAAGAGGGAGCTTCAGGCCTCCCGTTGTGAATATTCATCATTCATGGCCCCCCGGGCTCGCCCTCCACACCTCCGCCTGTTTGCTCTGATTTATGGCTCAGCCTTATGGTTTTGGGCTCCAGGAGCCCTTTGCAGCCGCCCCTTGCCATCTGCTTGGGATGCTGGGGCTCCGCACAGCAGAGCTGGGTGGCGGCTGGGGCAGCACAGAGAGAAGGAGTTGGCCTCTGTTCCCCAAAAGAAGAGCTGAGCTGTCTTCAGAGTCCTCGGGGTCGGAGGCGGCAGGCAGCCCGGTCGAGTCGCTGCCCCTTGCCATTGTGCACAGCCCCTGCTTCGGAGCGGATTACAGCCGGGGTGGGGCCCGTGCCTGGGGAGTGGGCATCCGCGGCGAGCCGCTCTCGCGCTCAGATTCCTTTCAGCAAATGCTGGTCCTCAGTCGTATTCCCATTCCTTTGTCCGTGTTTCTCCACAAGTTGTTTAACTCGACTCCTGGCAACCTCTCCTTCCTTGGCTCATAAATCACGGTGCCTGGCTGCTCTGCTTTGGGGGTGCCGGGAACCAGGCATCTCTGGACAGAGGCTTCTGGACCAGAGCTGAGCACCAGGCCTGCCGGCCACGCCGAAGGCACAGTCTGTTCGGGGAAGCCGCTCCTCCACCCTGCCGCTCTTCCTGGGACCAGGGGGGACCTCAAGGCTTAATCACCTGTTGGCCCAGCGCCCCACCCGAGTTCAATTTCTTACTGGAATAGCTTTACATTACACTCTAGTGGGCTGGGCAAGTAGCGCCGGGGGAAATGTCAGCGAGCCTGCGGTCAGAGGAAGATAAATCTTTTAGAACCGCCAGCCCCAGGACATGGCAGGAAGTGGTTCCCTCCCCAGTGGTCAGGGCTGAAAGCTGTTTATCTTGATTTTCTTTTTTTTCCTTTGGGATGCCAACTTGGGCTGCGCTGGGCAGGGGAGTGTGCGTGCGGGCCGGGAAGACCGAGGAAACGGCCGGACCCAGGGCGGCCTCTTGGCTGCTGAGGAAGGGGGTCCGGGAAGCCGACGTGGAGGGGAGCCATGTGGCCACAGGTGAGGGTCTTTGGTAGGAATGGCCAGGCCCCCACAAGACCGTGGCTGCGATGAGTGGGCGCGGGGCGGCGCTGCCGAAGGGCTGCCTGGGGACTGCACGTGTGCGAAGCCACGTGTGCCCATAAGTGCTTCTGTGGGAAGTGAGGGCTGAGGGGGTGTGGAGCGCCTGGCGGTGTGGGAGCTGGTGGGCTTCTGTGTCTGGCTGGCCTGGTGTCAGTGGGTGTGCGGAGCGGAGCGGGGCGTTGCCGGGCTCTGAGAGCCAGGCGAGGACAGTGGGAGCCGGGTGGGATGCCGCCTTCCAGCTGGGGGCGGGGGCGGCGGATTTAACGTCTCCCGCAGTGATTCTTTACCAGGGGAGCCCTTCTGCTTTTTCACTATTCTCAGGGAGCCCAGGCTGGGGGCGGGGCGGCTCCCAAACACCCCTACCTGCTCCCACGTGCCTGCTTCCGTGCTCCTGCCCAAGCCCACCTGGAACCGGGCTGGGCACAGGCTTCCCTGGCTAACGGAGGAGAGCAAGCGCTCGAGCCCACGGGCGTTAGCAGCTGGGACTCTGGAGTCAGACCCCGATCTGAGTCCTGGTGCCTTCCCGCACCTCGGTGTCCGCAGGTGTGAGGCAGGCGGCAAAACCTCCCGTTGGGGAGTCTGTGAGTACCACGACCTCACGGTGCCTGGTGAGTGGAGAGAGCCTGGTGGGAGCACGTACCCTGTGCCAGTGTTTTCGCTCCTGCAGTCAAAATCGGCTCCTCAGGAAAGCCGTGAACGTCACAATCTGCACACATTAGCAAGGAAGATGTAATAGGTCCCGTCCCTGCTCTCGACTAGGCGACGTTAACTCCACCCTCCCCTCGGCGTGGGCGCAATGTTTCCCACCTGTCAACAGAGTTGAACACAGAATGAGGTCTTTGCCCCTGGGGAATGCTTCCGCGGGGCCAACGCATAGTTGTTTCGGGGACACCTCCCGGGGGCTGGTAGCAGTGAGGGCCGCGAGGAGCCGGCCTGTCCAGAACCGAAGGTGCAGAGCCTGCTCGCAGGGCGTTCAGTCTGTGGAGAAGATACCGGCGGACGTGCAGGTCTGGGCTGCCGTTTCAAGAGGAAGAGCCACTGGAGGTCGAGCGACGTGAATGAGGGAGGCCAGGGGAGCCTGGGACAGTGACAGCCTTCATCTCGGGCCGTCCAGGGGGTCCCAGAGGAAGCGGCAGCCATGGGGGGCTGTGTCTGGGGAAGCGAGGGCCTGACCGTTGGTGGTCGGGATTGAACGCCAGGCACGGCATGGAAGCCATGGACGCTAAGCTTGAAAACGTGAGTTGGAGCTGGGTCCCCAGGAGCCACGGCCGCCCGCAGGATCTGGTCCGTGGGAAACACGGACAGTCACTGAAGGGTTCTGAGCGAGGGTGTGGGGCTGGCGCCCCCCAGGGAGAGGTGCTCAGCAGCAGGTGCCAGGGGGTCCTGGGGACAGGATTGGTAGGCCAGCTGGTGGCTAGGGCAGGTGCTGGGTGAGGACTCAAAGCTGGGCAGAAGCAAGGGGCAGGCGTGGGGCAGGCATGGGGCAGGGCCTGGGGCAGGGCCTGGGGGTGGGGCCTGGGGGTGGGGCCTGAAGAGGGAGCAGAGCCTTGGAGTCCCGCCTGGGATGTGCTTCCCACACTAGACTTCCAGCCGCTTTGACTCCAGTGTGTTCCAGGCCCGGGGAGTGAGTGGAGGCTTTCCGGGCCCCCCGCGAGGCTGTTCTCACCCCCGAGGACCCACCAAGGTATTCCAGCACGTCCAGACATTTGCTCAGTTCCGCACCAAGTCACCCCTTGAAATTTCTCCTGCCCGAGTTCAGCCCAGGAGGTTACTATTCTGGGAAGTTTCATCAAAACCCTCTCGGCGTTTGAGAGTTCTCTGCACTGGGGGGTGGGTGGGAGAGCAGGGCTTGTCTCCACCTGTTCAGGGAGCAGATCCCGACACCTGGAGGTTCGGGGTGGGGGCGGGTGGGTCTCGGCTGTGTAAGGTGAGGCATTCGTCCCAAAGAGGCCCCTTGTTGTTCCCTCTCCTGGAGCCATTTAATTAGTTTGATTGATGTTCCTGGACTTACTGGAGGTTAATTTATTATTGATGTCCCTTCATTACGTATAATCCACCCTGCACCTCCCAGCACACGGCTGGCCGCTCCCCGCTGGGCAGGCTGCACGGAGGAGCACACTCTTTGGAGCCGCACCTGTACTGCCCAGCCCCCACCCCTCCGGACGGAGCCCTGTGCTTGGCTTTTGTCCAACCCTTTCAGTCCCGGAACCTGGGAGGGCCCCAGTGTGTCTGCCTCCAGGGGGGGGCTTTGCTTAGGCTCAAAATAGCAGCCACGATAACAATAGTTTACATGTTGTGAATGTGGAGGAGCTGAACCCAGCACAGTACACAGAGGGTCTCATTTGCCCCTTTCCTAGAGGCCCTCCCTGCGTTCCCCCATCCCTCCCACCCCGTCTTCTAGGAGGATCAGAGAGGTTGAGTTTACCTGCCCAAGGACACAGTAAGTGGGTGGGGAGCCGGGGTTTGAACCTGCAGCTTCCCCTCTCCTCTCCACTCCAAACCCGACCTCTCCTTCAGGGTCCGCACGGCTCACCGCTCCCACATGGCCGTGAACTCCAGGGCTGCCCTGTCTCCTGTGACGAGGGGCCGTGGCACTGGTGCCCGGGGGGCGTGCGTGGTGTGGAATGTCGGCGGCTCGCTCCCCTCGCCTACTCGTGTCCTCGTTGAGGACTAACGACGGTGGCAAAGCACCGCTTACCGAACACGGACGCCGGGCGCCCCGCCAGGCGCTTGTCACACGTCAGCTCATTGAATGCAACCAGACCAGCTTGCTGAATCCTCACGACCGCACCGAGAGGCGGGAGGCATCGGCCCGTTTGTAGACGAGGCCTGGGAGCGTGTGCCAGGCATCAGCCACAGGTGCCAGGGCCGGGACGGGGAGCCCCGCAGCCCCGTGATCAGAGGGTGCCCATGGATTCTCCCTTCTCTGTCCATCTCCTCGGGCCTGTGCGTTCATCAGATACCTGTGCATTTATCCCCAGCTCGTCCTGTTTCATCTCCTGGCCTGACGTGTTGGTCTGCGTCGGGCCTCCTGTGTTGTGGGGACCAGGCGCACCCACTCACGCGGGATCGTGGTGTGGGGGAGACGACAAGGCACGTGAGGGTGCTGGGCTTGGGTCCTGCCCCTGGCTGTGCAGAACAGCTCCAGATGAGTCGCTCGGCCTTCCTGTGTGTGTGAGAGCAGCGTGATGTTTATTCTCTCTCCTTCACTGGCCCGCTGCTCAGAGGTGGTGCTGGGTGGGAAAGACACTGTTCTCATCCAGGGTTAGCGTTACCTGGTGTGAGAGTCCAGAGCTGGCATAAAGGCCAGGAACACCTAAGGCCAGGCACCTGCACCCAGGCCAGAGCATCTGCCCCGCACGCCCCCAAACAGCCCGGACAGGCTACTGGCAAGGACTTGCTTGAGAACCCTGTTGCACCAACAGCTGCTCCCTAGAGTGAGTGGCAGGCCCCAGTCTGGTGTCCTGGCTGGCTGGCCAGTGCCTGGGTCCTTGGAGGCAGTCCCTCTCACTCTGGGGCCTTGCGGGTGTGTGGGCGTGCAAGGGCCCTGCCTGCGGTTGTGGGCCCCCTCACCAAACTACACCTGGGCCGCCTAACTAGGTCGCTTCAGGCTGGGTTTGGTGAGGAAGGGTAGCTCACCAAGCAGCTGCCAGGACCTCTCCTCACCCCTCAAAATACACGGAAAGCCTGGCGAAGAGGTGAGCGCTGCGTCTGTTGTTCCGGAAAGCAGGGAGACTGTGAGCCTCTCGGTGGCAGGGTTCCCAGGGCGTCAGCCTGGAAGCCTCTGCTTTCTCGTCAGCTTTACTCCAAGCACATTTCTGCACCAAGCTGGGCCTGGGGAGCGTGACGCCTGCTGCCGGGGCCCCTGTCCCCGCCGTCCCGGCCCTGAAGAAGAGGGCAGAGGTCTCAGACTGTGGACGGGGCCGAGGCCTGCCTGGCATCGCTGTCGGAAATCTGTGGCCATGCTGCTCTTGGGTGACGTTTTGTTTCACTTCCCAAGTTGCCGCCTCCTGCAGGCGGATGACATCAGCCTCCCCTGCCACGCCCTTTCTCCGACGTCCACTTCAAGCTCCTACACGGCCTTGGGACAGCCGTCCCGCTGCAGTGTCCAGGCGGCCCTCGGCTGAGGGGACTCTCGTGGCCTCTCCAGTCTCAGCTGCAGGGCCCGGCCATCCCTGCTGTGCTGCCTGCAGTCAGCGCCGGCCCACCTCGCCCACTCTGGCTGCCCGTCTCCACGACCACACCACTCTCGAGTTCCTTCGATCATCCACTTCTGGCTCAGTCTCTCTCTCTTCAAACTCAGCGTAGCGCAGGCCTGCGGACATGGACGGTAGCATACAGGCGGAGCTTCAGTGAAGTCCACTACTGTGTGGACAAGCCACTTAACCTCTCCGAGCCTCAGTCTCCTCGGCTCTACAGTGGCGGGCCTGATGGAACGCGGCCCACGGGGCTGCCTTTGGCATCAAAGGAGATGCCACCTCGGAAGTCCCTCCAGGGCCAAGAACCTCTCGTGTTCTCAGTACATGTTACCTGCTCTTATGAACTGCCGGGATTACTTCTCTTGACTCTTGCCTGGCAGCCCGGCCGGTGCTGAGTTCAGAGGACCCTCCCTTTCCTGACGCCGCACCTCCTCTGCAGCCAGGCGGCGCAGCACCGCTCCTGGGAGGGGGCAGGCTGGCCCCAGGCTTCCTGCCCTCCCCTCCGGCTTCTGGGCCTCTTCTCAGAGCTGGCAGTGCCCCACTGTCCCTCTGGCATCTCACGCGCTTCCGGTCTGCCCAGCTCCCTCTGGCTGCCCCGCGCCCCAGCTCCTCTTGGTTCCTTCCCCGTATCAGCTTCCTTCCCGTTGGCACCTCTTCCTTTCGGTTGTCTTTGTCCACCTTTTCCTCCCCTGAGGCCTTTGGGGGAAGCCAGGGTCTCTCCTCAGAGACTCTCCGACCCTCCTGTGCCAGTGGCAGCCCCATGGCCCCTCCAGCCCCTCTCGGCTGTGGGACGATGGCGGGTGAGTCAGATTGTGCATCACCAGAAGGGGGTTGGGACCTGCCTTCACAGGCAGGAACACTAGCAACCGTGACAAATCCAGAACCCGTGGCGTCCTCTCTGGCCCTGTCCATCAGGGGCAGCCTCTCTGCTAATGGCAGAAGGAGGCCAGCCAGAGCTTCCTAGGTGAGCCCAGCTGGTGGCCACGGGGCACCCAGCCTGTGGGGGACACAGAGCCCCAGCTGAGGCCTGAGGCCCCAGCTACCCCCCCCATCCTCCTCGGTTCCAAGGACACGCAGAAGGAGAAGGCCAGAATCAACTCCAGTGTCCCAGAGCCAGAAAAAACAGCCACATCTGGAGTCTCTTTCCTCCGGGGAAGTCAAGGAATTTTTCTCAAGAGGCTGTTTTGGTTTCATACCTTTGAAAAGAACTTGGTCTTCCTCCGACACCTTCCTTGGGCCTGGGGCCAGACTGCAGAGCAGAGAGTAGTCTTGCTACTTGTAATCTCTGGGGCACTCACTCTCAGGGAGTTTGTCAAGCACCAGGGGGCCTGCTCTGAGCTTAGTGCCTGGGCCTGAGTAATAAAGTTACCACCTGGTCTTCCGCAGTTCCCCGTTAGTGACTGACATGTAACAGACAATTTACAATGTAGCAAGAGCAACAATAGCAGACACTTCCTAGCATTCCTCTCTGCCGGTGGCTCCTTCTAAGTGCTTTACTACAGGTAGTAACTCAGTAATGCAAAGAATAATGACAGCTCCCGTTCACTGGGCACTCACTGGCTCTGAGCTCACGTGGGTGCCACCCGCCCCCCACCCCTGGAAGGAGGCGCTCAGGTTTTACAGCAGATGACAGGCCAGGACCTCAGCTTCCTTGGAGAATTGCAGGAACCTGCTACAGGTCATATGTTTGCAGCCGGCAGGCTGGGACTCAGGCTCCCATCTGTCTGGCCGCTGGTCTTGGGGCATTCCTTCTTCGTTCCCTCACCTTGCATCAGATTGGATATCCTGTGAGCCATAGTGAGAACAGGTTCCTACAAAGAAGGCCCCTTTGGCCACCCTATTGCTGAGGGTACCAGCTTCCCCCTCTCAGGAAGTCTGTCCTTCCTCATGTAAAACCTGTCTGTGGCTCGTGGCCACCTCCTCAGACCCGGCCCCTCACTGGCCTTGGCAGGCAGCCTCAGGCACACGCCAGCTTGTTCCTCTCGCCCTGCACGCCCCCTGCCAGTTGTGTTGGGCTGCTGTGGAGCGTAGTCCCTGCTGCTCTCCCATACAGCTTAATAAATGGCTCATGGAGGGCCCCTGTTCTCCAGACCTGCCTTCTCTGTTTCTTGGCCCCTTTAGAGAGCTTGACCCCCTCCCTTCCCCAGGTGAACCCATTCAGCAGGCTTCCGGCAGTGGTAACTAAGCCAGGCATCCAGCCCACCATCTGCTCAGTACTTTATAAAAGTTTAAGCATCGTGGGGTAATGAACTCCCATCATAAAGCAGCTGGAGCAGTGCATCCTGGGATGTATAAATTATAGGAGCCCTCTGAAGTTGTAATTGCAAATGGCAGCGGCTGGGAGTTGAAAGGGGCTGGCCTCACTGGGCCGAGCGCAGCTATTCTCTGCTTCCTTTCAGAAGGCATGCATTAACTGAGTCTGGCTGTGAAAAAAGAATGTCCTCAGACCCAACTGAACTCCTGGTTCCTCTGCCCCAGTTCCCACTTCCTGCCCCCCGGCTGTGTCTGCAGAGCCTGTGGGCTTTGGAGGCGGCACCCCCATGCAGGCCCTGTGCTCTGGCTCTGCCACAGACAGGTGGGCCAGGAGGGAAGGGCCATGGGTGTGGACACAGCCAGCAGGGTAGGCCCCGGGTTCGCCTGTTTTCTAGGGGGAGCATCAGAGCAGTTGGCCTGGCTTGCTCTCTCTCAGGTCTCACCCGCAAAGTGCAGCCTCTAGGGGAGTGGTTTCGGGGGGCGAATCAGAAACCATGGGGGGGTTGTGACGTGGGGCTGAGTGCTCAGGCTGAGCTGGACCCACTGGCTTTCCGGGGCGGCCCCTGCTGCTGGCACTTGTGAGACCTTAACCAAGTGATTTGACCTCTCAGCTGCGGTTTCCACCTGTGTGATCAGAGGAGTCGCTGAGCTGCCTCTGCGGAGGGCCAGGAGGGTGGCATGGGGATGATGCGTGTCAGGGACTCAGCATAGTGTGACACTTGTCTATGGCAACACAGATCCCCTGGGGGCTTGCCAGTGCAGCTTCCCGCTCAGGCTGGAGGGGGCCCCGGGACAGCTCCCAGCGACATGGCTTGCAGACCATGCCTGGAGTGGCCAGGGCGGAGTGTTCGAGCCATAGGAAGAGCTTACTAAGTTCTGGCTGTGATGATCCAGGCAGGCAGAGTGCCCATCGCCTGCACGTGCCCACACCTATCCACAGTACCCATGCGAGTTTAGTTCGGCACTCCCGAGTGTGGCCCATGAGCCAGCGGCAGCAGGGTCACCTGAGAACGGGTCAGAAATGCAGAATCTCCGGGTGCCCACCCCCAACCCCAAGTCAGAATCTCTAGGAGTGGAACCCGGGCATCTGCAGCTGAACCAGCTTCTGCTTGCCCAGGTAGGAGAAGACCTGGAGTGGCTCAGCCTGGAGCAGCACTTTTCCTCTGAGGGTAGGCCTGCTGGGACCTGCTGGGGGTAGCCATGCTGGGGTGCGCTCAGAACATAGGTTCCTAGGCCCTACCTTGGACCAACCCATCCACAATTTTGAGGTGGGCCTGGGAATCTGCATGTATCCATTCCAGTGTGAGAGTCCCGGGGAGCCACTCACTGCCTGAGAGCTGGGGGCAGGGCCCACGCCCTACTCCTCCGCACCCCCCAACCTTATGCATAAAGCTTTACCTGGTGGGGGGGGCGGGGAGGCAGCGGTCAGGGGTAGAATGAGTGCTTGAGGGTGCAGGCACCAGGAGTCCTAGGCTCCAGCATGATCTTGCCAGGGGTGCCCCCAGCTGCCAGAATGTTCTCAGCGAGAAGAGGGACACGGCCAATGGCCACCAGCAGGGAACTGGTCGAATAAACTTGTGCCCCGGGCCCTCGGACTACTCTACAGTAACGAGGGAAGACTGGGCTGGAAAAAAATGTCTAATGAAGAGAAATGTTTACTTTCTCGAACTCAGTGGAAAAGAGCAGTAGATGCCCATTTGGACGGAGGAAAGAGACAGAACGGACAGATGTTAATAGTTAATCATTTTCCTGGAGGGATCATGGGTGTTTTCTGTTCTCTCTAATTTTTAAAAAAAATTTTCTAAGGAGAATATTTTGTAATAAGAAGGAGAAATGGGGCATAGGTGAGCATGTCTGGTCCAGGGTCCTACGGTCACAGGTGCCAGTGCAGGCTCGAACTCTGAGCACAGTGCTCCTCACTCCATCTCCCCGCCAGGGCGACCTTCGCCACGGGCTCCCTCCCCTCCGGCTGCGCCTCGTGGTCTGCAGCCCTTCACAGCGTTTCTCCCACTCGCGTACTTCCTCTTGCTCCGTTTTCCCTGGCGAAGGCCAGGGCACCTTCTCCACTTAACAACAGAGGACAGGGATGGGAACCCCCCCCCACTGCCCACCCCCAGTTTGCAAGCCTCTGTGGCACCGTCTAGGTGCCTAAACCGAAGTTCCAGAGTCTGGCCTCAGAGGATGTTCTCGGAAAGTAAAGTTGAATGAATGAGGCTTGGAATGCCACTAAGGACGGGACAGGGGCCCCTAGCTGTGTGACCTTGGGCAGGTCAGCGTACCTCTCTGGGCTTAGGTCTTTAGCTCCAACATTCAGGGAGTCAGGGAGACTTGGACTCTGATCTCTGGGAAGTCACAGACCTTTCCACTCGGCCCCCTTGCCTGTTTTCCGCGCTTGTCGCGCTGTCCGAGAAGGCTCCACCTGTCCGTTCCAGCTGCCCAGGGAGAGTAAAAAGAAACAGCTGCTCAGGGCAGGGCCTTCCAGGCAAGGCCGAGGGAGGAGCAGGAGAAAAGGGCCGGGGCTGCAGGGAACAGAGAGCAAGCCACCGATAGCAGACGGCTCGAGGGCCCCGTGTTCCTGGATCCGGTACTGGCCTCCAGTGAACTCTTTGCTGCCTGGGTGAGGTGTCTGCTTGTCATCCTCGCCTGCCCAGAGCTGCCTTTGTCCCCGTGCCCCCTGCCGGGTTTTGTGGCTGAGACCCGTTTTCCGTCGGGCCCCTGCAGCCCTGAGCTCCAGCCCTTTGAGCTGCCATTTGCCAGCGAGTGGCTGGTTCAGTGGGGAGGGAGGGTGGGAGAAACCCACTCAAGCCATTCACTTTAAGGCCATTTCAGTAAACCCATGGGATTTGTGTGGTCACATCTTTTCGTTCTTTCGAAGAAATGGACGGGCTTCCGTGTCCCTTCCCCCACCAGCTTCATTGCCTGATCCATAGAGGGGGGAGTATCAAAACTGGTGGGCTGGGGTGCTCTGACCTTGGGGGGGCTCTGGGTACCTGCCCAGGTAACACCGAGCGAGCGCGTGTCTACCCGTGATGCCAGGGCACAGCCTGATGGCACTGCTCACTCCTGAGTGTCCTGCAGGCCCAGGGAGCGCACAGAAACAACTCTGCCAGCTTCCCAGAGGCAGGAGTTGGGAGGTGACGATGGTGCTCAGCACACAGCCTTTTGAGGGTGCAGCTGAGGGGCCAGGCCTCAGCACTGGCTGGGGCGTGGGCAGGCGCATTTGCCTCCAGGGTTCTGAGGGGCTTTTGTGTTGGGGTGGGAGGAGGAGGGAGGGAAGAGGAAGTGAGCCTTGCTTTCCCTTCTCTTGGCGCCTGGCGGTGGACTCCCCCTTGGCCGGCAGTGCCCTCCAGGAAGCCTGCGCTGTCTCCCTCGGTGGAGCAGAGGTCCCGGCTGTGGGGTCCCGGGCATCGTGGCTCTGAACCCTCTGGCCGGAGCACGGTTTCCCGGCCACCCTGTACTGTGAGCTCCTCCAGGATGGGGCTCATTGTCTTCATGTCGATGTACCCAGGGGAGTGTCCTTGAGGCCCTGTCAAGGTGCATCTGAAGCCTCGGCTGGGATGTCCAGACCCTGGTCTGCTCTGGCCCCTGGTCTTGGAGCCCCTCTGAGGCAGTGGGTGAGGCTCAGAAAGCCACCCCCCCCTCACTCTCCGGAGCTGCTCCAAGAAGGCGGCCCTACCCGGGCAGGCGTCAAGCTGGAGGGAACGGAGTAGGAGTGCGATGGCATTCCACAGGACATCCCAGGAGACAGACCAGCTGGCAGCTGCCACAGGCAGGCCCCCTCCCCGGCACCCTCAGGAAGCCAGCGGCAATGAAGTGGCCACTAACCGGTCTGGCGGGTTTGTGTGGACCTGGCCGGGTTTCTCCCGGGACAGGATGTCCTGCTGGGAGCTGCCTTTGTGCCTGTCCTTTCTGTCCCCCTTTCAGGCTTTCAGGAGGGCCCTCTCCTGGCCTGCAGTCCTCTGTGCCCCTCCTCTCCCCTCACAGGGAGGACCTCGACTCAGTGGGGGGGGCACGCCCATGCAGGAGACAGAGGCCAGGGGCCCCACAGGAAAGAGGTGGGGTGTCCACAGCCCAGCCCAGGAGACCGTGGGGGTACGGAGGCCCTGGGAAGCAGGACACCGAGTGGCCGGGGTGGCAGTCAGCAGGCAAGAGCTGGCGGGGGCCATGATGAGTATTCTCCCACCTCCTCCCCCACTGGCAAGGGTAAGGGACCAGAGGCCCAAAGAGGCCACAGGAGCAGGCCCAGGACAGCAGCCTCTCGCAGGGCTCCTCCTACTCCCACTGCCAGGCTCCCCTGTCAGGGAGCAGGAAATGGGGGTGGGGGAGCCCGGGTGTTCCTCAAACCCTCTGCTGGGAGGGGCCGGGCGCCCCACTCCGTAGGTGTCAGCGGAACTGTCACCCAGTGGTGGGCGCTGGTGCCGGGATTCCCCTGGCTGACTCACCCGCCCGGCTGTGCCTCAGCCAGGGCAGGAGTCGTCTGTGCGGGTGTCTGGGTGGTGACGGCGACTCACACGGAGGGGTCCGCAAACTGGGAAGGGGACTGAGGAGGCCCTGGCTGGCTGTGGGCAGGACCCCACGGAGCTTTTAGCCTTCCTGCCCCTTGGCCGCCCTCCCCCGCTCTCCAGAGACCTTGGCTCTGCACCCAGCACAGCGCCCCCACTTGTCAGCACGGGAGGAGCAGGGCAGCCTCGAGGGTCCTGAGCGCAGGGGGGTGCTCCCTGTCTCCCTGGAAGAGCCCCTCCCCCCACCCAGGGCAGGGCCTTCCCTCCCGAGAACAGAGAAGCCATTGATTCCCTGATCCACAGACAGGGCGACCCTGTGGGGGACTGGGAGAGGCAGGAAGTGGGGCCAGCACAGTGACCCAGTCAGGGGCCAAGGACCCCTGGAGAAAGGGACAGCTGTAGGCTCTGCCCCCAGAAGAATTCACACCCCTCTGTGTCCCGGCTCTGGCGCCCGAGCCACCCTCGGCTGAGGCAGCAGCGTGGAGGTGTGTGGGGGGCGGGGGGAGGACTAGCAGACAAAAATGTGGAGCGCACGCTTGCAAGCAGGCCTGCGGAGGTGGCAGCAGAGCTGCACAGGGCCTGCTGTGTTGGGGGCGGCGGGGTGTACAGTTCTGGGTGATCACCCCGAGCCCCTGCCTTCCTGATGCCAGTGGGAGGGAGAGTCACCCCTGACCTCTCCAGGCTGTTGTAATAGCAGAGGCCAGCAGCTCCGAAGGGCCGGCTGCCAGGCCTGAAGTTTACAGAGTGACGTTCGGGACCCCGATGTGCTAGGTCTCGGCAGGCCGACGTCTCAGCCCCTTCCGCACCCTCTGGCCTGGGGAGAAACGCAGCGGTTTCTGTTGGCTGGGTGCCGCCGGGCAGCTCCAGCATCTCCGACTGGCAGGCCACCTAACACCCCTGCAAGCATGTCCGGCCCCCTGGCCACACCGGTCCCTCCATGAGCAGGTGCAGGGCAGGGCAGCTGGGGAAGGGCCGTGGCCCGTGGGCCCAGCCTCCTCAGTGACAGGACTGGGGGCCCAGCCAAGAGGGCAGGGCTTCGTCCCCACCGGCCCTCAGCTGGCCCCCCGCTGTGGTCGGCAGCACTGAGGCTGACTGGCCGCATCCGGGTGGGCAGCACGAACAGACGGGGTGCGGGGTGGGGGGCGGGGAAGAGCCTGAAGGCAGGGCCAGCACACCTCAGCACAGCAAGGGAGGGCTGTCTTCAGAGGACAGAGGACGGCCCTGCAGGAACCTGCTCCCAGCCTGCTGCTGACCTTGGCGTGGCCTGGGCCGGCGTCTGCATCCTCGGCTTTCACCTTCTGCCCTAAGATGAGCATGTGCGACTCAGTGGCCCAGAAGGTTCCTGCCCACGTGGATGTTCTCCTGTTGTTTATTAAGCCCCCAGCTTTAGAGGACAGAGGAGGGCCAGGACCGTCTCCTGATGGGTCCCGGTGGCCAGGTGCCTCTGCAGTGAGGGGCAGAGCAGTGGGTCCCTCTTGGACTCTAGAAGTTCCTGGTACAGGGCCTTCTGGCAGGTAGTGGCTTAACTTTATTATCGTTATGTTTGAGTTACTATCATCATTATGGTGGAGTTGGCTTCCCAGAGCCTGTGGGGGGCTCCGGAAAGAGGTGATGTGGCTCATGTCCTAGGCTGGCATCTTGACCCCAGGTCTGCTTGAGAAGCAAGAGGTCAGAGCAGAGCACAGAGGGTCTGGGCGGGCAGGGGGGGCCCCTGGCCCCTCTCAGGCTTGGCTGGGCCACCAGCTCCCATCTGCAGAGGGGCGGCCCACCCTCCACGAGTTGGCTGGGAGACCTCAGAACTGAGGAGTGCGTGTTCTCCAAACATCGTGTTCATAGCAGATGGCGGCCACAGCTCCCTTTCTCCCTGCAGTTCCGGTTGCACTTCCCTTCCCTTTGCTCACCCCTCCTGTTTAACTTTGGTTTCTGCGTTTGGAGATGGGGAGGCAGTTTGCAAGCCCCAAAGCCGCCTGCGACTGGTGAAGCTTGGTGCTCAGATTGTGGACGGTTTGCAAAGAGGAGGAGACCTCAGGCCCCACCTGCCTTGTCTGGGAAGCTCAGTCCTACCCACTTCCCACACCCGTCTGAGTCTCTCCGGCCAGATAGGCCAGCCTTGTGATCTCAGAACAAGTGAGCCGGTCCCGGGGTCTGGTTTGATGTATCCTGAGCAGCTGCTAGGCACCAGGCACTATGCTGGCTGCCAAGGACACGGGCAGAAGGTGCAGCCCTGCCCTCCAAGAGCTCCTCTCCTAGTGGGGAACCAGGAATGGAGTGGCACTGGTCAGGCCTGCCTTGGGGGCTGGCAGGCTTCTGGAGGCTTCACAGAGGCCTAGTGTTTCGGCTAAGCCCTGGACGGCTGAGGAGCTCCCAGGGGAGCAAGATTGGAAAAGGCTTTCTGTGCAGAGAGACCCGCCTATGCAAAGGCACTGAGGCATGGAGAGCTCTGACTCCGAAGAGCACTCGGCTGTGGCGCGTAGCAGAGCAGATAAAGGCCGAGCTGCCTCGTCAGCATGTGCTGGCCCCGGGGTGGGGTCTGCCAGGAAGAGGCAGTGCTCCTCTGGCTGCTTGTTGGGGTGGCGTCAGCATGAAGCAGAAGCCTTGTGTGGGGGCCCATGGGGGCGTAGGGATTTCCCTACTAGAGGAGATTCTGGGACCTGGCTCATGGCTGCCTTAGTTTGGGGCCAGTTGGAGCAGCCCCTGCTGATAGGGGAGCGCCTGCTGGTAGAGCGGGCCCTGCTGGCTCAGCTACAGGTCAGAAGTCTCCCCTGGGATCTGAGGCCAGGGGACCACAGAGCCGCTGAGTGAGCGTGCCCTCGGAGGGTGTGGCATCCCAACTTCCACAGTACTGCCCGTGTCCTGTGACCTGCCCCAGCTCCACCCCACATCTCTGTGGCACTGGGCAGAGCATCCATGCATCGAGGCCGTCATCTGTGCCAAACTCTGCGCTAAGTGTTCCCATAAGGGCCCCATCCCATTTTGCCTTTGCAAGGGCCATACGTGTGGGCATCATG
Source organism: Micronycteris hirsuta (assembly GCA_004026765.1). Lineage (NCBI taxonomy): Eukaryota > Metazoa > Chordata > Mammalia > Chiroptera > Phyllostomidae > Micronycteris > Micronycteris hirsuta. Next base: position 53,542 of record PVJI01007247.1, on the reverse strand, counting down.
GCCCCCAGGCCCCAAGGCTGGTTCAGGGTCACCCAGTCAGGATGTGGCCAAGCAGAGGCTCTAGGCCCAGGTCAGCCTGACCTGCCCCTGGGTACCTCCTGCAGGGTTGCACGCCCTGTCCCCAGAGAAGCTCGGTGTGCAGGGGTGAGGTGGCACCCCAGCTCAGAAGCCCTGCTCCCTAAGGCCCATGCTCTACCCATTCTCCCATTACTGCTTCCCCTCACCTCACCCCCAGGCTCCTGCTGGGGATGGGTGGGGGGGTGGGAAGGGAAAGCCAGGTCACTCACCCTGGGGGCCCCTGCGGCAGCTGCGGGCAGGGCCACCCCAGCAGTTGAGTGCTGTTCTGTAAGGCAGCGGCCCGGCAGAGCGGTAGCCCGCGGTATTTGCTTTTCCCAGCCCTGAGTTTGCTGTGCCGCACCTGGCTCGTTGTTTGCCCAAGGACTTGCCCTCCACAGAGGTGGGAGGGGCTGGGCAAGGGCGGCGGGCAGGTGACCCACAGATTTGGCCTTTCTGCGTTTCTGCAGTACTACAGAGGGCCACACTGCCTGTAAGAGCCACCCCCACGGCCCTCAGTGCTGCCCTGGCCGTGCCCGGCTTCGCCTGCGCAGAGCATGTGACCTTGCGGTGCCGGGCCCGGCATGCCTGGCATGCCAGAGCAGCAGTCGTGGCTGCAGCTGGATGGCCGGCAAGGAGCAGGAGAGTCCCAGAGCCCTTGTGCTGGGAACTGGCTCCGGGGCGCGGGGGCGAGGGGCAGCATCAATGGGACTTTTGTGTGGTCGGGGCCAGCGGCACATGGCCCCAGCCCAGGCTCATCTGCCACTTTCCTTCCTGGCCTTGTGCGTGGCCCCCACCCTCCCTCCCAGTGAGGAGAGCTTGCCGTCAGCCAATCCTGCCCTGCCCTCCTGGTCGCTCCCTTTCGGATGAATCAACCCCAGGAACCTGACTGTTTCTTCACTGGCCCCGCCGCCTGTCCTGAGTGGCCTTCCAGCATCTTCTCCGTGGCCTGGCTGAGCTCACTCACTTCTGTGGGCGAGTCACAGATCAGGGAATGTGCTGATAGCTCCTCAAGGCCATGGACCTGGGCCTCAGGGATGATGGGAACCGATTGGGTAAACTGAGGCTGGCGGACCTAGAGTCCCAGAGAAGAGGGGGCCCTTCCTCCCCCACAGCTGGGACCTCAGGGGGAGGCCTGCATCAGCTGAGCAAGCGGCCAGCGCCTCCCTCCCTGCAGCCCCCGCTGTGGCCAGCCTCTCCGAGTGGCCCTAGTCCTGAGACGGTGAAGAACCTCAGCCCGCCACTGGGGCCCACCCTGCTTTGCGCCGTGGTCTTCAGAACACTCGCTGCTCTGGCGTGGTCTCTCCACCACTTGGCAGTTGTCAGGCAAGCTGCGAGGACAAGCGGGCTGTCGCCAGGACGCGGAGCCGTGCCCCCAAGGGCACAGAGTCCTGTGCACAGAGGGCAACTTGGAGCCTGTCACCAGCGTCATCGCTCAGGCTTGGGGACAGCCTTTACCAGTGAAGGCAGCTACAGGAGGTTGCCCGGTCACTCCCATGCTGGCCCTTGGGGCGCTGGCTCTGTGCTGGGGAGGCAGCCAGTGCTCCTGGCTGCGGGGAGCCCGGGCCCTGCCGCAGCCTCTCAGCCAGGAGCAGGGCAGACGCGGAAGAAGGGGAGCGCTAGTCTCGGGGGCTGTAACTTGTTCAAGTCACTGTGGCTGGCAGGGCCCAAAGCCCTCTTCCCGCTGCTGGCCAGAGGTGCACGCAGGCCTGGTCAGCATTGCCGCAGCCCCGTCCTCGGCCCACGGGCCTGCAGCTCTCCGCTCCTGGCAGCAAAGAGGATCCCCTGCCGGGCACTCGGCGGTTGCTCCTCCCAGAAACGCTGGGAGGCTGGCGCCCTCGCGCTTCCCACCTGCAGGGAAGGACCCTCGTGTTCCTGTCACACTGTAACCCAAGTCCCAGAGAGGTTCTCTGCCTCCTTTCCCCGGAACCGGGGCCCAGGAGGTTGTGACTGTCCTCACCTCTTCGTGGCCAGTCCCAGCACCAAACCTGGGTTCCCACTCTGCCCTGCGGTGAGCCGAGGGGCTCCTAAATGAGCGCGTCAATTCATAATTGATCCCACCTGGAGTCCCTGGGGCCTCCTCTCTCCGAGGAGCTCTGCGCACTTCCCAGACATGATCTCATGTGTCCTCCTGAGGCCTCGAGAGGAGGCCCGGGTGGAGGGTGGTGGCAGGGCCTGCCGGGAGCAGGCCCCAGGTCTAGACTCCTGTGTGCTGTCTCTGTCTGGGCCCTTCCTCGGCCCTCTGCCCCAGCAGGGGAGGTGCCGGAGTGGGGGCCTACCTCTCGGTGCCGCCTGCTCTTCTCTGGCCCCTGCTTGTGCAGGTGGGAGCCAGGAGGAGGAGGGCATGTGGAGAATCTGAGTGAGGCCCCATGGGGGGAGAATGTGGAAGCCCAGGGCTCTGTCTGCAGGGGAAGCAATCGTGTTGCTGAGACTTTTCGCAGTGCTTTTCTGCTAAGAAGCCACCGCCATGCCTCGTTGTTCTTGCATTCCTAGAAAGCCGGCAGAGAGCACATCGGGGTCACAGGAGGGAGGACCTGGAGGGCCTGAAGGACCAGCCCTTTACCACGTCCCCTCCCTTCCTCAGCAGCCCAGGAGGCCACAGATGTTTCTGTCTCCGTTGTCTGGGGAGGCACTGAGGCTCAGAGACTCCCCGAGGTCACGGGCAAGTCAGTGATGGGTTTGGTTTTGAACTTGGTTCGAGTTGGTGCCCTTAAAACACCGGGCAGTCCCCTGCCCGTCACCTTCCCAGGCCAGCTGTGGTGGTGGTGTCCGTACCCGAGGTTCTGTGTCTGGTGGTCGCTGCAAGAGAGCAGCGTGGGCTGGGCAGGGCTGGGATGGGAAATGGGGCCAGCGGGCGTGTGCAAAGGGCCGAAGGCCAGGAGTCAGGCCGCAGGCTTTCCCAGGCTCTGCTCAGACATGGCTCCTCCCCAGGCAGCAGGGACTTGGTGGGCGCCTGGCCCTTTGCAGGGAAGAAGACAGGCGAGGTCTCCTGCCCACGCCGCCGCACCCTGTGGAGGGTGGGGGGATGGCGAACACAGTGCCAGACCAGCCAGAGAGTGTTAGAAGGCGGAAGGCGCAGGGGAAACGCAACAGGGAGTGTGATGGAGAGGGGCCGGGGCCCCCGAGACCCAGCAGGCGGGCCAGAGCAGCCAGGGTCGAGCCAAGAAACCAGCAGCAGGAGAGAGCAAGCCAGGCAGAGGTTGGGGGTGGGGGCCTGTGCAGGCACGGGGAGGCCTGAGGTCCGGGGCGTTGGGACAGGACACGCCGGACTGTTTGAGACCGTGCGCAGAGGGCGGTGAGCGGGCAGCACCGGAGACGAGGCAGGCCAGCGGAAGGGGTGGGTGCCACACATGCGATGGGCTCTGTGGGAGGACTGGAAATGGGGCGAGGGATGACCAGCAGACTGAGACCTGCTCTGGCCCAGCCTCGCCCCCTCCTGTGTGGGTTTGCTTCAGCTCTGGGTCTCCTCCACCAGGGCGAAGGTCCCCTCCGAGTGGTCTGTTCATGGCCAGGGCTGGTGGCAATAAGCACAAGTTGCTGAATATTCAGGCGAAGTGCCTGTAACCTCAAGCTTATTATGGAGACCCCTCAGTTGTGGGAGCAGAGCCCAGGGACCACCCCAAATGGGCGTGCCGCCCTGACACCCTGGCTTGCTGCGCAACTGACGGAGGGCCTGGGCTGGACCGGAACTCTGTTCTCACAGTGCTCCCTCAGGACGGGGTGTACCGGGGCCCTGCCCGCCCTGCCCTGACCCAGGGCTTGATGGCCCTGCCGTCCCGGGTGCCAGGGCCCATGCCAGGGCTGCCCTCTGCCTGTCCCACTGCCTGGGCCGCTGGGCTGCAGCACCCTTGACCACGTCCTCTCCCTTCCTGCCCCGTCCCATCTGCCCCCATTGTCTGCTGAGTCTCCCTCTGGGTCTCCGCTTCACCCTGGCGCCTGCCTTGGCCCGTGAGTTTCCAGTCACTCTCAGGGTAAAGCGCAGACTCCCGGGCCTGGCTCTCAAGGCCCCACTAGCCTCTCTACTTGGGCGTCCCCTCCGCTCCTGCCGGCTGGTCTGGTCTTCGTTCTGTCCTCCAAGGTCCTCGCTCGGGCCTCCCACTGAGGGGCGTTCTCACTCGGTTCCCCCACTGCCCCTCTTTGTGGCCTCTTTCCTCGGCTTGTCCTAAGGTCTCAGCTCCTGCTCAGCTCCTCGGGCAGCTGCCCTCCCCGCCCTGGTCAGGCTCTGAAGGGACCCGCCCCTCCCGAACACACGTCACAGAGTCTCTCCTTGTCCTCTGCGAGGTGTCACGGGAAGCCTCTCTTCTCCTGGCCCGCAAGCTCTGCGAGGGTTGCCTCGTGTCTTGTGTCTGTTGCGGGGCCCCTGGCACGTCATTGGCGCTCTGCTTACCTGCCGGACGGGTGGGGAAGGGCTGCAGCAGGAATTGTTTTCCACTGGGCTTCACCTGTGTTCCCACCACCCACTGCCCACCCCTGGAGCTGCTTCCAGGCTTTGCTCCTCTCGGACCCTTGCCTGCCCAAGCTGGGGAGCCTGGATCCAGACCCTAGCCACATGTGGGGGTTGGTTTCCTCCCTTCGCCGGGCCCAGAGTCCCCTCCCAGGTCAGAGCAGCGTGAGCCCTGGGGCCTGGGCCTGCCTGGGTCCCTGGAGGCGTGAAGGACCCACTCAGAAGCATGCTGCTAGAATGAAAAGCTGTCCAACGTTCTCAGTGGGTCCCTGGCAAAGCAGAGTATGTCCCAGCGAGGCTTCTAGGGTGAGGACGAGTTTGGAAACCAGGTCGTATCTAGCAGGGGCCGTGGGACTGAGCAGGTTGCGGGGGTGGGGGGGGTGAAGCCGCTTTGGCGTACTCCTCCCTGTGCTTGAGGCCCGAGGGGCTGCCGTGGGTGGTCTCGGCCAAGCTGGCAGCCTCGGGCCGAATCCCCTCTGCAGGGCGGTCAGGCCTGAGCTCCCCTGGAGCCTTGTGCCCCCAGCACTTGCCAGGAAGCTGGTAGAAATGCTGGTCGTGGGAAACTCAGGGTTTGGAAGCCACAGGTGTCCCTCAGTCCTGGGGTCTTCCCGGCCACGGCCCTGCCGGTGGGGGTGGCTCGCAGGCTGCCAGGGCATTCTGGTCTGGCGGGCTTGGTCTAGCCTGGCAGGGAGGGGGCACCCAGGGGGCCCCAGAACCCACAATTCTAGGTCACCTCCTGCAACATCCAGAAGCGGAGAGGTATTTATAGCAGCCAGCGGCCACCAAGCGTGGAGAAGGCAGCAGGAGCTGTGGCATCGGCCGCCCCCTCAGGCCTCCCCAGCCCCCGCCGACTCCCTCACCGCCACTCCCACCCCAGAGCCTGTCTGGGGCCAGCGGTGACGTGCTGGTCTGTGGAGATAGCAGACGCCGTCACACTGCCTCTCTAAGCCCTGGAGGGGACAGGTGCCACTTTCTGCCTGGCGGGCACCTCTGCCTCAGCTGGCCTGGCCAGGACCCCGTCTGTCTCCTCAGCCCCCAGTGGGCATCCCGTTGGCACTCAGCGCCCGGGCCCCCTGCTCTCTTGATGGCGCTGCCTGCTCTTGTTGAAAGGTTCACCCCCAGGGTCACCAGCAGCCTCACCGACCTCCCTGGCACCTGCAGTGGGGGGAGCGAAGAGCCTGCCTCATGCCTGCTACTAGCAGGTGCTTATCGGGGCCACAGGCTCCTGGCCCAGGCTGACTGGGAGGGGGTCCTGCCAAATGCCTGCTGCCTCCCTGGAGAGCCGCTTGGGGCTAGAGGGCAGTCTCCCAGCCCGTGGTCCCCAGGGCCGTGACGGGCATGTGGCATCAGCTCCACCTTCTGCCACACCCAGGGAGCAGGCTAGGAAGAAGTGACAATGTGACAAGGCTGGGGCCCCCAGCCATGAGGGGGAGTCCTCTGGAAAGGAAAACGACGTCAAACTCAGTCTGAAGTCAAGCCTTTACCTACCCGGATGTAAAATGGGTCCCTCAGCCCTGGCTGGTGTAGCTCAGTGGATTGAGCGCGGGCTGGGAACCAAAGGGTCCCAGTTCTATTCCCAGTCAGGGCACATGCCTGGGTTGCAGGCCAGGTCCCTGTGAGGGCCATGTGAGAGGCAACCATACATTGCTGTTTCTCTCCCTCTCTGTCTCCCTCCCTTCCCCTCTCTCTAAAAATAAATAAATAAAATCTTAAAAAATAAAAATAAAAATAAATAAAATGGGTCCCTCGGCCCAGTCTAGGCAGGAACAGGCAGAAGGGTGATGTTTATCAGATGCCCGATGGGGTTGTCCCCAGCGTGGAGGCCTGGGCTCCCCTCCTGGCTTTCCCCCATTTCCAGTCTCTGCTCCCAGACCCTCCAGGCCCACCCCTCCCCAACTGCTGGCTGAGAGGGGGGTGCAGGGGGGAGGCCGAGTCTCCTCGGCAGCCTCCACGTAACAAAGATGAGGCAGGTGCACCAGGAGCATGCAGGAGAGTGGGCTGACCAACCGGGGCTGGGGTTGAAGGCCACGTGGGGATGGGCCCCAGCTTCACCGGGAGGGGCCGCTAAAGGAAGTGGGGGCCCGGAGAGGAGGAAGCCCGGCTGGGGCATTGGTGAGCAGGTGGGAGGTGTGGGTGGGAGCAGGAGGCGGGGGCCTGGGAGCGGGGCCAGGGGACAGCGGGTGGTGGAGAGCCCTCTAGCTGATGGGCGGGAGTTTTAATCTTATTTAAAGAGCATTTAGGAGCATAATATGCTTTTGAGGAGGAGATGTATTTAATTAAAGATTGAAAGTCTGTGTACGTGGAGCTAAAGCTGCCCAGCGCCCCCCCCCACCCCCGTGCCAGACCCAGCTCCCAGCACGCGACAACTAGGAGCTCACTCTGTCCCCACAACGGCCGCACGAGGGAGGCGCCGCCCTCGCCGTCCCGTGGGGCAGACGAGGAAGCGGAGCTGACTCTCTCTCGGAAGTGGCCCCTGCACAGCACTTGGAGGCCGTGGCGTCTGAGTGGACGGGGCACGAGGACAGAAGCTGGGCCTGCGGGCCCCTGTCCACCCCCCGTGCCAGTGGGCCTCTGAGTCCCTGCCTCTTCTGGGAGGCCCGTGGCCACCGGTGCTTGGGCCCCGCTTTGCCATGTCTGGGGAGGGGGGGGATGGTGTGAGTGACAGGGGCGTCGGCCACGGGCCTGGTCCTCGAGTTCCTGACTCAATGCTTTCTGTGACCCTCTGTCCTGTGACTCAGGCCAGGGGACGCGTATGGCGGTTGAACTAGCTTGGGCTCCTGCCTGGAGCCCTGGGGCCTTTCCGCAGCCAACCTGAGCCAAAACAGCAAGTGGAATTCTAAAAGTCAAGGCCAGAGTGGACCCGAGATGTCATCTGGTCCATCGCCTCGCAAACACTGTTAAGTTTTGAGACAGTTTAGTTCGAACACGATGTTGCAAGTGTGTAATTGTGTCAAACCCCAGGCGGAAGACGGCCGAGAGCGGCTCCTGCCAGCCCCAGCCATGACCGCCTCCCCTCACCTGGGGGTGCCCGAGGGTTCCCAGAACCCCCTTTGAGGTGCATTGACGTCCTCAGAGCACTGATTCACTGGGCACAGGAGAGGAGGGGTCCACAGCAGGCGGGGCCCGGGCCCACTGCCCACCCTCACCCATGCCCCGCGCGGCAGAGGATGTTAGTCCTTCCTGCTACGTACGGGAACGCAGCAGACCGCCTCCCCTGGGAAAGAGCTCCTGTTACACAGTCACTCGATCCCCACCTGCTTCTGCGATGCCCAGGGAATGGTCGAAGTGAAACCCAATAGCCCGAGTGGCGGGCCTGTGCCCTAGATGGCCGTGCTGCCCAGGGAGGTGGCCCCGCCGTGGGCCGGTGGCCCCTGCAGCCGGCCGGAGTCCGGGAGCATTTCCCCCAGTGCAGGCCAGACTCTGAGGCCTGGCCGGCAGAGGCGTGACGGACCGGACCCTGTGGCTCAGGGTATGCTGGGCGTGGGGGAGGGGCCTCCCAGACAGGAGGTGTCAGGCTAGGTGTTCCCGCTTAGCATCCTCATTAACAGCCTCGTTAGGGGGCCCCTAATAAAGTGGAAGGTGCTAATTCCTCTAGGAGGTGTTGTCAGCACCTGGGACAGGGAATCTGTTCTGGGGAAGCTCTGAGACATGGCCAGAATCCTGCAGATGGACTGCCCGGCGGGGGGCTCCCAGCAAGTGGCTGGAAGGAGAGCAGAGGCCCTGGGGGAGGCTTTCGGGTGGGGACCGTGGTGGGGGGTAGGATGCTGGACTGGGCAGACAAGCGTGAGCAGTGGACCTCTGGCCCTCGGGGCATCCAGAGGTTGAGCTGGGAAGGGACTGCCAGTGATACCCTGGAGCTCGGAGACGCGGATAGGTGTGGGGCTTCTGGCAGGCGAGCAGGCATGGCCTGGGGCCCGAGCTCCCTGGTCTGAGCTGACCTATGGCAAGGAGATTCCCGCCTCACTGGCACAGGGTGGGCCCAGCCGGGCAGGTGGGCACCTAGGAGAGGACGCTGTCCCTGCCTGAGAAGGTAGGTCAGGGTGCTGTGCAGGTTGGCCGGGGTGAGGGCAGGGTGGGTCAGCCTGGCCACCAGGGAGAGAGAGCAGGGCCCTTCTGTTTGGGAGTTGACTTAGATGACAGAGATTAGAGCCATGGCCACACCTCAGGGGCAGGGACTCTGCCGTGAGAAGGAGGTCTGAGCACTCTCAGGAGAGCTGATTGATAAATAGTAACAATGGCCACTGATCTTTTCTCTGAGCCGAGTGTTTGATGCGCGTTATTTTACTTACTTCTCATGACTCCCAGTGAAGTGGGTACCTTCATTATCCCATTTTGCAGATGAGGAAACTGAGGCCCAGAGAACTGAAGGTCACAACTAAAAGTGATGGACCAACGTTCCAACCCAGGGCTGCCCCACCCCAGACCTGAGGGAGGCAGCAGTGAGCTCCAGGTCTGACAGTCCAAGGGAGTGGGGGTTCCCAGGGAGACAGGAGTGAGGATGTACTGGAGCATGGGGTGGGGGTGGGGGGCGGCATGAGAAGACCACAGGGGCAACACAGAAGGGACTTGGTCTGAATAGAAACAAGCCTGGGATGGGTGCCCACCCGCCCCCCTGCCGATGTCCTCCCCACAGGCAGGCGGGACCAAATGGCCCAGGGCTTGGAGACCCAGGCAGTCGGGCAGTGGCCATCAGGAGGCCAGCTGCGCCCCCTACTTTGGGCGGCACCAGGGTACCTCTGTCCCCCTGCAACAGGATGAGTGTGGGACAAGGGCCCACTCCTAGTTTCAGAAAATAAACAGTCTCCAAGGAAGAATTCAGGAACCAAACATGGCCTGGCCAGAGTCAGGGAGCCCCTCCTGCTGTTGGGAAGAGGACCATCCCAGCCCCACTAAGTGAGCCTGGTAAACACCCCGCTCCAACCCCCATGGAAGACCAGGGCGGGGCTCTGGGTGGGAGGAGGGCTGCAGTGCTCCTGGCCCAACTCGCTCCCAGCAGCCGGCTGCCTTCCTGGATCAGCTCGCAGGAGGCGAAAGGCCCCAACTGATTCCCAGGGACTTGGCCCGTGTCGGCGACAGGGCCAGTGGCAGATGGCAAATTCTACTTGCTGCAGACGAGTGGAAAATGCTTCGTGTGAGAAGAGAAGCTGGAGCATCCGTGATAAGTGATAAGTGGAGCCCTGTGGAGGGCTCCTCAGGAGGGCCTGGTAGCCCAGACCGGAGCCTCAGGGCTTGGCTCTGCTGCTACTGGCCGAGTGACCTTGGGCCGGTTACTTAACTTCCCTGGGCCTCGGTTTCCTCATCAGTAAAGTGGAGATAAGAATAACTTACCTCATAGGGTTGTTAGAAAGATTAAGTTAAAGAAGGTAATGTTCACAAGCTGCTTGCTACAGTGCCTGCCATGTAGTAAATGCTGGATAAGACGTGTTAAAAAAGGAGCAGGTGACAGAATGATCACCGGGGCTATTCCCGTGCCCAGCCCAAGGCGGCCGTAGGCAGGGCCCCAGGAGCTGGGGCTGCTCCTGCCCATCCTCTCCTTGAGCTCTGTGCCAGGGCCCCTGGTGGCTCTGTTGTGGGGAGGGCAAGCACAGTGCTGCTGGAGCCAGAGAGAACACAGCAGAGAGACCTGGCTTCAGAGCCTAACGTGGCCCTCACTCACAAGGCTGTTTAACCTCTCGGAGCCTTGGTTTCCTCATCTGCGGCATGGGAACAGCCATACCCCCCACAGGGCTGCAGTGAGAGACAGGTGGTGCCTCCCCCGGCCCTTCAAGGTCCTCCTGGCAGTGTCGTGGGGAAGGCGCCTGGGAGTCAAGACCCCGAGGGCAGAGGGGAGCTCGGGACAGTGGTGTCCCCCTCCTGCCCCAGCCACCCCAGGCGTGCTGCCTCGGCCCAGGGCCTGGGCGGGTGAGGGCCCGTCTTGAGCTGAAATCGGGCGCCGGCCCTGGGCAGGCTTGGCTCTGCCTTCTGCTCCCGCACAGCTGACGCGAGAAAAGCGACAGCTTTCGGCCCCTGACTTGGGCGGCACACACCCGGCACAGGCTGGCGGCGCATGGGGCCCCGGCCCACGCGCACGTTCTCCCTGTTGCCTCCCTCGCCGCTGTCTCCCTTCCTGTGCCTTTCGGAGCCCAGCCCCTGTGCTCGGGGAGGGAGGCGCGCGGCTCTCGGTGCGAGTGTGCATGAGCGGTCGGGCCGACGGCGAGCCTTGTTCGGGTGACTTGCAGAGGCGCGTGACACCCCAGCTCTGCCTAGTCCGTGTCACAGGGTCTTCGGGCGAATGCGGTGCCTCTCTGCACCTCGGTTTCTTCATCCGTAAAGCGGGGTTGGTGCCGCCAGAGGCCTGACGAAGCTGGAGCGAGACGACACGCAGGGTTTTAGCCACACAGCCCGCTCCCTGCGGCACGCACGGCGGGCTCCCCTGGGCTCAGCTTCCCTCCTGTGCAGAACGGGGCGATGCCCACACTCCCCAGCCCCATGTGACGAGGACCCTACGGGCCTGCCTCCTCACTCCCTGAGGGGTGTTTGAAGCCAGCCTCTGGGTGCAGAAATAGTCATTTAGCTGAACCCTGCTCCACAGAAGCAACGGGAGTGGTTAAGACACAGGTTCTGGAACGGGGCTGTTCCGGCCCCGGGCGGGTCACTGCACCCCACCTGTAAAATACAGTGACAGCAGTGCCAAGTGTGCAGAGTGGTTGTGAGGATGGTGCTCACGTGTTTGTGACGGGCTTAGACACGGCCCAGGACATGGGCGGCGACTGGACAGTGCCACAGGAGGCAAAACGACAGCCCCCCCCCGCAGCTCCCCACCATCGCCCTGGAGCCCTGGAGCTGCCCTGCAGCACTGGGAAACGGTTCTAGTCCCCCCCAACTGCCCCTCCAGCCCTGCAGCTAAGAAGCAGAAGAGCAGAGATTTGACCCCTAACGAGGCCCATGCCTTGGACACCCCTGAAGAGAAAGCAGGGACCACCTGCCCGCCCCGCTAGGCCAGAGGGGCCTGCTGGCGAGCCTGCCCCCAGCCTGGCCCCTCGGGGCTACTGCTCTCCTGCAGGCTGCCCGGGCCTGGCCTCACGGTGGTTAATCCCCCGCTTTGTCAGGTGCCCCCCAGGACTAGAAAAGCTTTAGCATCTGACACAGAAACGTCTGGAACCCAATAGGCCGGGGTGGTGGGGGGGACTAACAGGCGGCAGGGCCTGTCCCTGTGAGCTTTTCTGGAGCACCTTCCAATTTCAGAGCCCTGTCCATGGAACCGCGTTCACCGTGGGAGCGGAGCCCTGGGCCGCCCCTTGGCACCGAGCAGGGACGCCCTGCAGAGCCGAGAGTGCCCGTGCGTGCTCCTCAGTTCCCCTCTCACTTTGGCCGCCAGAAGTTTGGAGTCTGACGACAGTTTGAGGTGTAGTTACCGTGGGCACCTTTCTGTCTTGCCCATGTGCGGTGGAGTCCCCCAACCATCTAGATTAATCTGCGTAGTTTTTGTTCGGAGGCTTATCGGTTTTTAAGTTTATACTCTACCTTTTCATCGTCTGTGGTTCCTACAAGGCCCACACAGCCATTTGTTGTGAATACAAATAAGTACTAGCGTTTATTAGCCAACAGAAAGATGAGTCTCCCGTTATCCCAGCTCCTCATTCTTCAGAAGAGGAAACAGGCCAGGAGGGGCAGCGACTCTCTGGCCTGGGGACGCTGCTCTGGGTCCGGGACTGGCGGCTCTAGGGTGTGGGTAGGCCTGGCCTGGTCACCAGCCGCAGCGGGCAGTGGTCCGAGGGCCCAGGAAGGTGGCCCTGGGTGTGGGCGGCTCATGTCCTTCGCCAGCCGAGCGATGGGGACCCTGCCTACTGGAGGGGGGAGCCAGCTGCAGCCAACTCGGAAGCCATACGAGGGCTTGCTGCCTTCTTGCAGAGTGATCTCCAGTGAGGGAGCTTGTGTGCTGGCTTCCAGGAGGGCTATGCATGTTTACGAGCCTGAAAGAGAGGCTCTCAGCCCAGGCTCCCTGGGGTGGCACTCTGGGAATGGTGTCTCTCAGGGAGTCCGAGTGGGTATGCTGTGAGGAAGGAGGAGGCAGTGGCCCGGCTCAGGGACTCCGGGACGCTGTCAGCAGGGAAGTCCGGGAGCCTCTGGGGCCTTTCTGAGCCTCCGTTTCCTCGCCTGTAAAAGGGGGTGGAGGACCGTGTCTGTGGCCCCTCCCAACTGACGTTCCTGCATTCACTGGGGGCTTTGCATGGCTGCAGGAAGGACCTGTGTCCCCTGCCTGCTCAGCCTCCTGCTCCTTGGAAAGTATGGGGCCAGAGTTCCTGAGCCTCAGTGTCCTCATTCTTCAATAGTAACAATAAGGAGAAGCCAGCACTCGCTGGGACTTCCTGCGTGACAGGTGCTCTCATAACTGTGTGACTCACTTAGCCCTCTCGAGAGTTCTGGAGCAGGTACTGTCCCCAGCCCCAGTTTGGAAGTGAGGCTCCGAGACACAGAGAGATTTGGTCATTTGTCCAAGGTCACGCCGCTGGTGAGCGCAGAGCCCGGGCTCAGACACAGCCTGTTTCGGAGCCCGTGGAGTGGGCGTGTTTCCTGACCTCCGCGTCACTGCTGCGAGAGTGGAAGGTGGTCAGTCCAGGACCGGGACTCAGGAGGTATGCAGCTGACGTCACACACGTCCTCGTGGCCTGGACCTGGCCGTCACCCCTTCAGACTCAATCTCCAGCCCATCCCTGGGTCCAGATGCCTGAGGCTACCTCTGGCCAAGTGGGAAATTTCATGAGCTGACCTAGAAGCCAGAGGTGGTGCTGTTGGGGTCTCTCGCAGCACGTCCCCTGTGGGCACCAGGTACTGCTGGCAAGCAAGGTGACCTCCCGTGTCCCACATGACCAGACCCTGTGCATGGCCATCTGGAGGGTGAACACAGCAGCCCATGCCCTCCCCCCTGCCTGGGGAACTCTCGGCACGCGTCGGCTGGGACCCACTGCTGAAGGCTTCTCCCTCAAACGTGCTCCCAGGGCCAAGCAACAAGGGGGCGTTGGGGCCAGGGGACGAGGCCCAGCCCGGGGACTTTAGCCAGCAGCCCCCAGGGCCCGCAGCAGGGGGGCGTCGCCCAGCTAGGACGCAGGTCTGCTCAGCCCAGCCCTTTCCCATCAGGTGGAGCCAGCCGTGGGCAGTCCCACATCCCCCCCGCCAGCAACTCTCAGGAGCTCTGTTAGTGTGACGGCCACCCTGAATAGTCTTGGGGTCTGCCAGGGCCTGTGCGGACCCTCTGGTGACATCTTCGCAGTCAGTTCTCCCTACAGCCTTCTGGGGAGGGGGTGTCATCCCCACTTTGCAGAAGGGGGCACTGGGGTCCCCGGGCAGTGAGGACAGCCAGAGGAGGCAGGTGACTCTCCCAGAGAAGGCTGGGGAGGCACGGGGTGCGGGGGTTTCCATAAAAACCACGGTGTGAGCTAAGAGGACTCTATGACAGGAGGGGAGCCCCTCAGGGGCACGTGGGACGTTTCAGGGGGCAGCTGAATGAGGCTGCTCAGGACGAGAGGGGCGGAGGAGGGGCGAAGGTGAAGGGCCCGCAAGGCCCCTGCCCGCACGCACTCTCGGCTGAGCAGGGGCAGGGACGGGCAGCAGGGAACCGGCAAATTCACTGTAGGACAGTGTGCCCAGGGCTACACTGGAGTGAGGGGTTCTGGGGCCTGTAAGGGGGCAGCCTGTTCAGCCTGAGAAAGGTGAGGTGGCTGGGGACAATCAGGGAGGGTTTCAAAGAGGAGGTGACTTTTGGTGAGTCTAAAAAGATGAGTAGGGTTTTTTGCCTGGCAGAGGAACTGGGATGAATGAAACATGGAACCTTCCAAAGAGGTGAATTTAGGGAGCTTCAAGTTTAGGGGTGGCGGGGAGAGGAAGGTGGGGCAGTGTAAGAAGGGGCTGGAGCGCCTCTCCAGCCAGGAGGAGCCCGCTGGCTGAGGACAGGATCTGTGCTGGAATCCGTCCCCACAGGCCAGGAGTATTTGCTGCTCCAGGGCTCAGAGAGGGCAAGGCCCCCATGCAGCGCGGCACAGCCTGCCTGCTGGTAACTGAGGCCCTTGGCCACTGCCCGAGGGGCTTGGACTCTACCCTGCAGGCCACGGGGAGCCCTGGAAGGTTTTTAAAGTAGGGAAGAGCGTGTCTTCTTTAAGAAGACTTTTGTATCTTTAGAGAGAGGAAGTCCCAGAATTGTTAAATACTTACTGCAGAGACCGGAAGCACCATCAGGGAAATTGGGCTTTGCGGGTAGGACAGAAAGGGGCTCCCTAGGGCCACTCAAGTCATCCCATCCTTGGGGGGCTTCTGGCCCCTCATTCATACTTGCCTGGGCTAGGGGCTCAGCCAGCGAGCAGTATGGGGAGCCCCAGCCGTGCCCCTGCTCTCCCCGCACCGGAGGGGGCGCGTGCCCACCCTGGAAGTGCCGCTGGTCTGGGGTTGGGCAGGGAGGCTGTGGGGTTGATGGAGGGTACCGTCCCCGTGCCTAGGGAGGAGGGCCAGATGGTCTGCGGCAGCCCCAGACCGGGCAGCAGCCTCTTCCCTCCCCCTCCTGAGACATTTCCTCCAGATGAAATCACATCTCCAGCAGGGGAACAGGCCCCCATTGTGAGGAGCTGGGGTCTCAGAGAAAGGACATCTTTCAGGCCCTTAAAAATAGCAGCCCTGAGATTTACGAATCGGCATGGACTGGGTCGCCCCAGCCCCCGCCCGACAGCAGCACAGGCCCCGCCACCCTCGCCCCAGACCACGGCCTGTTGGTGACCAGCTGGAGAACCCGCTGGCCTGGCCCAGCAGGGTCACACACTCCCCCTCTGCCTCAGCGCCACCCCCTGCCCCCAGCTCCGCTGATACTCCAGGACCAGCACTGCCATTTCCCGGTGCAGCCAGGGTGTCTGTGGACGGCCTCCCGTGTGGTCCTCACCCAGACTTTTAGCAGGTGGGATAACCGACCGATGGGGAAGCTGAGGCACCACCAGTAAGTCACACGTCAGCGGGTGGTGGAGCCTGGGCTCCCAGCACTGTGCCTGGGGTTCTGCAGAGGTGGGCCGGTCCCAGGTGCAGGCCAGAGGGGGCAGGGTGTGGTCCCCAGGCCTGCGACGGGACCCCCACCGGGCTCCGCGTGACCTGGTGGGCACCGGCACTGACCACGGCTACTGGCCTCGGGCTCGGGGGCAGAGGCTGCCACAGGCAGCGTCACTCCAGTGTCTAACTGATCTTCAGCCACCTCCGCGGGGCCAGGGGCCAGGCCGGCCCTACGGCCCCACCTGAGAGCAGGGAGGGCAGGGCCGTGGGGGGGGGCGGTGCTGCCTGTGCATTTGAGGGGGGTGCGGGGATGGTGTGTGTGAGTTTAAGGAGCATTCTAGACTCTGGGGTGGGGGCGAGAGGCGATTGAGAAGGCCCTCCAGACCCCCGGGGACATACCTAAGGACAAGTTGTTCTGGGCTGCCGGCAGGGGCAGGGTCCTCGCCCACCACCCACCACCACCTGCCACCAGGGGGCTGGCGCTCCACCCATGCCCAGCCTGACTAGAGCAGGAGGCGGAGCTGCCGCACCTGCTGGGTCGGCACTGGTCCTGTGCTGGTCCCGGGCATCTCAGTCATTCCTTTTGAACGAGGGGGGCCCCTGGGCCCAACCCCACACCCCCCTTACCCTGCGGGGCCCTCTGGAGACCAGGAGGGGCTGTGGAGACCTGGTGGCCAATCCCCAGCTGTTGGTGGCTCTGTCCTGCCCTGGCCCTGCCGCCCGACAGCGTCCTAGCCTCTCCCGCCCTGTCCTTCCTAACTGACGCTGGTGCTGCTGCTGTGCTGCCAGCCACCTGTCACAGACCCCCCCCCCCTGCAGCCCGAGGCCCTGCAGCCCCAGACCCCACCCGGCCACCACAGCACGCGGCTCGGCGCTCTCCATCCTTCTCCCTGCCTCCCAGAATCCGGGCTCGGACTCCTCCTCGTAGACAGTGGGATGATGTCACTTCCTGAGGGTGGGGGGAGGAGCAGGCACGACCCCGGCAGACTAGCCCGCCAGCCCGCCTGCCAGGCGGCAGCAGCTAGATGAAGTGGCTGCAGCCGGGAGAGGGAGATGGAGGCCTGCTGGGCCGGATGTGCCGGCGGCCCCACAGCCCTGGCCCACCCTCAGGGCTGTGCCCCGCAGCTGGGGGAGACTTGCCTGCTTCCTTCCTGAGTGACGCCCGTCTCCGAGGACACTTGTTTTCCCTGGAGCTGTCACAGGGAGTGGAGGACTTGCCACCAGCCCCTGGACCCTGTGCCATGTAAGCCCCTGCCAGCCTGGGGCAACTGTCCGCCAGCGGGGCCTCCAGCAGCAGGGTTACTCTGCAGGGCTGCCTTGGAGTCCCTCTCGGGGGTCCCTGGACCAGCCCCCTGTGGGAGCCTTTCAGCCTGCTCCACTGCCCTTGTTCCCCCGGCCCTAGGGATCAGGGCCCGGATTCCTGGGCACTCGTCTGTCCCTGAGCCTCCCTTGGCTAATTTGAACTCTGTGACTTCAGAGAGTTGGGCACTGGGCAGCAAAGGCTGCTTGGCTCAGGGTGGGCATAGGAGGTGTGGTTTCTGGGGGCGGGGGTTACCGTGCAGGGCTCACCCACTCTTGGCCCTGGATCTCAACCATGTCTTTCCCTACCAAGCAGTGTAGCTGAGATTGGGAATTCTGCCTGGTGGGTACAAAACTAAGCCATAGAGCATGCTCCTGGGGTTCTAGCAAAGCGGGAAACTCAAGACTTCCTCCAACAAATATTTACTGAGCACCTACTGTGTGCTGGGCATTCCCACCTCCAGGCTTGCCATCCCTTAACCCACCTGCCCCACGGCCTTCAGCGTTCTACCTGCTCCGCCTCTCTCCTGCCGGGCGCAGGTTCGTGCTTGGTGTGGGGAGCCCCCACCCTACCTCCAGGACTGCGTGCGTTGGGCCAGGTTTCCCCGTTGACAGGCAGTAATAGGGCGAGGGGACCTCCCTTGATCCAACATAGGGGAGGCAGCGGGTGAGCCCAGGCCTTGAGTGGAGCTGAGCAGTCACTGTTGGGATAACCCCAGGCACAGCTGACCCCAAGGGGAAAGCGCCAGTTTCAGGGGCCGGAGAGACCTCAGGAGCAGGGCGACGCCAGGGTCTGGCTGCTGAGGTCCTGAATGTTGGCACCGGGGTTGGGGAGGATGGAGGTGAGTCCTGCCCAAAGATGGGTTCGCGCTGCTGGGGGCCTGGGGGCCTGGAGGCCCGTGGGCTGTGGGGGCTGGGAGAGATGCCTATGCTGCTGGGGGGGCCTGGCCAGAGCCCGGTGGCCTGGGGGCCTCAGCCGCCCCGGCAGCCACAGGGTCCTCCACTGTCTTCCAGGAGGTGAGCGCCAGGCCCGCTGAGCCTCCACAGAGCCGCCAGCCATGCCCGGGATCGTGGTGTTCCGGCGGCGCTGGTCTGTGGGCAGCGATGACCTCGTCCTGCCGGCCGTCTTCCTCTTCCTCCTGCACACCACCTGGTGAGTCTCGGGTCCAGGCCACCGGCCTGGGTTTGAAGAGAAAGGGCTAGAAGGAGTCTTTCCAGCCATCTGTCTGGCTCCTGTCATACTCCCAGCTCCCAAGTTGTATGCTTGAATCAAGCAACCCCTCAGACGACACCCACGCGGAGCCCAGGGACCCCACCTGGCCAGCACCAGACGGAGCCCAGCCCTGGGCGGGGCTGCTGCTGTCTCCCACGGCTGGCAGCGGGGCGCCCCGCTCTGCTTCCCTGTCCCTGGCGCCTGTGCCCTGAGAGGCACTGGATGCCCGTGGAGAGTGGTTCTGTGCCCACTGAGTCCAGGCTGGGTGGGGCCCCTCTCACGTGCGGGTCCCTCCAGGTTTGTGATCCTGTCCGTGGTGCTCTTCGGCCTGGTCTACAACCCCCACGAGGCCTGCTCCCTGAACCTGGTGGACCACGGCCGCGGCTACCTGGGCATCTTGCTGAGCTGCATGATCGCCGAGATGGCCATCATCTGGCTGAGCATGCGTGGAGGCATCCTCTACACGGAGCCCCGGGAATCCATGCAGTACGTGCTCTACGTGCGCCTGGGTAAGGGCCGCCGCCTGGGCGGGGCTGCGTCGGACCGCCCCCCCACCCCACGCCCCGCTCTGTGCTGGGACCTGCAACGGCCCGCAGACCCCCTGGGCTTAAGCTCTAGACCAGGGACGGCAGACCTCGCCCGAAGGCCACGCCCAGCCCACTGTCTGTTTTGTAAATAAAGTTTTATTGGGGCCCAGCCACACATTCATTTACGTGCTCCTGTCTCTGGCTGTGTCTGTGTAGCAACAGCAGAGCTGAGTAGCTGTGGCAGAGAATAGGACTCGCAAAGTCTGACATGCTTACTCTGGCCCTTATGGAAAAAGTTCAGCGACCCTGTGCTAGGCTCTTTCCAGCTGCTTTGTGACCCTCCCCGAACAGCCCCCCTTGCCCCCCCATCCTGGGTAGAGCCCCCAGGGGCCTGCACCAGCCGGTTCCCAGGAGGGCCAGCCTCCGCCCTCCTCGTGGGCTTCTCCCCATCCCTAGCGAGCACCCCTCTCATGCTGCTAGGAACCGTGTTGGCCCTTCCCTCACGTTAACTCTGGGAGGAGCTATTATTAATCTCGTTTTACAAAGCGGGGGCTCTGGGGCCCGGGGAGGTTAATCTGCCCCCTCAGGGCCACACGGCTCCTGTGCAAGCATGAGAGCTGAGGTTTGCACCCAGGCTCTCTGGCTCCTAAGTCTGTTTGCGTTGCCACACTGCGCTGCCTGTGGAGATGGGGCTTCCAAAGCTGCCCCAGCTCCCGCCCCCCAACCCCGCCTCAGTCCCGGGCTCAGGGGGCCTGGATCACCGCTACAGTGCCTCCCCCTTCCTCCTGCCTCAAGTGCCCGAGGCCTCCCCCTGGGAAAACAGCATCCTCCCTGGTGTGAGCGCTCTAGTTCTCACACAGCAGTGTCTCACACAGACATTGTCACCCATTTTACAGATGAGGAAACAGAGGCTCGGAGACACTAGGTAACTTGCCTAAGTAAGATACGTCTGATTCCAGAGTTCATGGTTAGGACCCTAAAATCCTGAAAGAACAGGGAAATGCCTCTTCATCATCCTCCTTTCCAGTGGCCTCCTCTGGGAGTGCGGGGGCGGGGGGCACAGTGCAACGGGGCAGCTGGGGGTGGGGAGCACACTGCCCGGGCCCTCTCCTCCACGCGGCCTGGGGTGGGGAGCGGTGGGGGTCTGAGGGGCCAGGCCGAGGTTCCGGGGCCCTTCCCTGTGGGCAGAGGGTGGCCGTCCTTCAGCCAGGGCCTGCTGTCCTCACAGCGATCCTGGTGATTGAGTTCATCTACGCCATCGTGGGCATCGTCTGGCTCACTCAGTACTACACCTCCTGCAACGACCTCACTGCCAAGAACGTCACCCTTGGTATGTCAGCGAGCCGTGGGGGTGGCGGGGACGTGGTAGCAGGGAAGCCCGAGTACCACCACAGGGAAGTGTTTTCTGGGAGGGGCTGTGGGTTCACCTGTGTGGTACCCCAGTCTGAGGGGGCATCAGCAGGCACAGAGCTGCCCGGGGCAACAGTTGGGGGCTCCTCAGCGTCTCACTGGAAACCTAGAGTTGCCTGTCTGTGCCAAGGGCGGGTCTGGGGGTCATGGCCCAGAAGGGGATGGAGCCAGGGCTTCTGAGCCTCGTTGGGTGCTGGCAGCAGCTGGGGGCAGGGGGCTGGTGAGCCAGAGAGGTGTCCCCAGCAGCACCTCTACCTCTTGCTTCCCACGGCTGCCCCTGCAGGAATGGTCGTCTGCAACTGGGTGGTCATCCTCAGCGTTTGCATCACTGTCCTCTGCGTCTTTGACCCCACTGGCCGCACCTTCGTCAAGCTGAGAGCCACTAAGAGGAGGCAGCGCAACCTTCGGACCTACAACCTACGGTCAGTTGGCCGGGCAGTGGGCAGGCCCCTCATGGGATTTGCCGACAGGTGGGCAAGGCTGGCCCCACGCCTCCCAAACTGCATCGCGACCTGTGTGAGCCACGGGCCTGGCCCAGGGCTCAGCCTGTCCCCGCCTCAGTGTCCTGGTCTGCAAAGTGGAACAGTGGTAGTTCTTGCCTCATGCTGCCGTTCGGAGATTAGAAGTAGGTCATACCGGCCGGGCGGTCAGCACGACACTCACGGTGGTGTGCACGCAGTGCGTGGTGGCCGTCATCACATCTTCAGTGCCAACAACCACGGCAGTGTCAGCAGGAGGCACGTGCAAGCCGAGCCAGTCACGTATGCTAACTAACGGCATCTCCACGGGGCAGCTGCTGCCATCGTCCTCCCTGCAAATGGAGACACTGGCCGAGGAGAGGCTATGTGACCGGCCGGGGTGACTCAGCTGCTACGTGATGGGGCTGGGACCCAGCCCAGGCAGGCTGGCTTGGGAGCCCATGCTCCTAACCACTGGCTAGGCTGCCTCTAGGGTTAAGGGGGCTGGAAGAGGTTAGCCACGGAAGGCTTCCTGGAGGGGTAGGTTTTCCCTGGTGTTTTGAAGAACAGGGAAGTCTGAGCCATGGCAGAGAGAACGGGCGAGGTCACCCAGGGTCACAGCAGTTCTTGTTTATTGAAAGAAAAAGAGAGGGGTTTTCCAGGATGGGCCACAGTCAGCCCTGTTCACCGAGCTTGTGCCGAGAGTCAGGCCCTGCCCTTTCTACCACCAGCCCTCCCGCCGGCCCTGGTGCGGCCATGAGTCCGTTCTGCAGATGGGAGTCGGAACCCCAAGGAGGCCCCGGGTCACGCTGGTGGAGCACAGAACTGGCTCCACATGGGCGCACGGGGCAGTGGGGTCAGGAGCCCTCAGCAGGGGGGCGGGTTGCCCAGGCCCCCATGCCCAGCAGGAGCCTCCCCACTCCACCCTCCTGCCTCCGCGTCAGCTCCCCTCCGCCCTCCACGTCAGCTCGGCACTGCAGCCAGAGCCACACCCAAGCCTGGGCTGGCCACCTCCCAGCCCGAAATGCCAGTTCTTGGGGCCAAGGCTCTGGAGCCGTTTTTCCTCCTGGGGTGGCCGGCCACCACCCCCCGTCCCACTTTGCTCACTCTGAGCACACCCCCCCACCTGACCTAGTTTCTGGGCCCCTGGGGCCCTGGAAGAAAATCTCCCCTCCCCGACTCCGGGTAATTGCCTTTGGGACGCAGGGCAGCCAGTGCCTTTGCAGCTGGGGGTTGGCGGTGGCTGTCATTTTGATGGGAACGTCTTCCTGCGACCTCTGGGCCCCGTGCGGGTGAGGAAGAGGCCTCAGCACTCGCAGGTCCCGTCAGGCTGCGGTTTCTGCAGCGCTCGGGTTGGGTCGGGCTCAGGAGGGCCGCCCAGGCCAGGGCTCGGCTCCTGCGGCCACCTCTCAGGCTGTTCCCCACTCACCCACCCTCTGCTCGGAAACCGCCAATGTTTCTAACGAGGACATTTGCCCGCCCACCGGCCCTTCATCCACTTCCAGGCTCAGGGCTGTGCACACAGCCTGCTGTGCCTCGCAGACAGGTTAAGTTAATTTCTGGAAGGCAGGAAGCTGTGTGAGTCCTGGGCCCTTTCTCCTTCTAGTGACAACTGCTGGGAGTTGGGAGACGGGTTATTTCCAGCGTTCTTCCCTGGGAGCCTTGACCTTGGGTCTTTGCAGAAGGAGTATCTGTCCTCCCTTCCCTTTTGTGAGTCCCGGGTCAGAGGGTTGCTGGTCCGTCAAATTTTTCCGTCTGGATTTAGTGTGCCTCCCCCTGTGTTGGTCCCTGCAGCCTAACTTAGCGCGTTAGGCCAAACCTGTCACTGTCGCCATCTGCCCCCTGGTGGACACACAGAGTACTGCAGAGCAGTGTACAATCAGCACCTCCATCAAGCGGGAGACACAGCAGGAAATTCTCTTTGAACCTTTGAAAACCCCATTAGGTTAGAAAGGGTTAAAAAAAATGATGCTCTGGGAGCCCAGCTTGGCCAGCATGCTTTCCCTTTATCAAGCCTCCGGCAGGTGGGACATATAGGATGCGGCTGGCAGGTCCCAGAAACAGCCCTTCCTGTGCACCCTTTCCTACCCCTCCTGTAGCCCTGGAAGGCCTATGGCTTCCCCTGGTCTTGTGGGACCAGGACTGGGAGCAAGAAGTGGCCTTGGCCACAGAGAAGAGCCCTGGGGCTCGGGAAGGAGCGCCCTGCCTGTCCCTGCTGATGGACGCGAAGTGCCTGGCATGCGCTCAGGGCCGCCATGCCGTCCCCTCCTGACCGCCTGGCCTCAGGCTCTGACGGGGCCAGCGGGAGGGCACATGTCACAGAAGCACGCCAGTCCCTTTTTGCTCAGTCTGGAAATGTCCGTTTTTAATATTGGGCCTGTCGTCGTCATGCTGAAAACACACCGGCTTCCGAGAACCCGACCGTGGAAGGGCCTTCGCGGGGGACTGGCCCATCCCTTTGGGTGCAGACCCTTGGATACCTGATTCCCCACCCAAACAGCCAGACTCGGGGGTGCTGAGGGCGGGTATCGGCCTGGCCAGGGCCAGCCATGCAGATGAAGGCTGGGGACCCTGTCCCCTCTAAGGTAACAGGTCTAAGGAGCTGGGACATCCAGGGCCTCAGTCAGCCCTTCCACCTCCCCGACGTGTGGAGAATGTGACTATCTAAAATCCTTTTGAGGGGGAACAGCTCTGGGCAACAGGTTTGGGCTGCCTGCTCCGGAGCCCCCAGAGCAGGCTGGTGTTCAGTCTGCAAAAGCTGGGCGCCCGGGCCCTCGGCTCTCCGCCTTCAGCCAGCAGGAGTATCCTCAGGGGCAGCCAGGTCACCAGCCACCCCGCGTTGGCTGGGCCCAGACACCCTGAGGGGGTCCTTTTGTGGGGTCCTGGGAACAGGCCACCCCGTTTTCACAATGACTGGGTGCTGGCTCTGCAGTCTAGCCATGCGACCTCACACATGCCGACTCCCCTCCTTACAGGCACCGGTTAGAGGAGGGTCAGGCCACCAGCTGGTCGCGCCGGCTCAAAGTGTTCCTCTGCTGCACCCGGACGAAGGACTCGCAGTCAGTAAGTGCCAGGAGGTCGTATCCCGAGGGCTCACGCCCTGCTGCCCGCAGCTTGGGGCCTTGGCTCATTGGCAGAGCTGGGCGGGCCCGGCTGGGGGGAGGCAGCTGGGATCTGAGCGGGAACCTGGTGACAGCCTGCGTGTATACGAGCCCCTCCCCTGCCCCTCCCGCATATACGAGCCCCCTCCTGTGTGTGAAACAGCTGACCTCTCGCTTCATTAGGGAACAGAAATATCTGAAGGTTTTTCACTGACCACTCCCCACTTTGGAACTCAGAATCTAGTTTAGAAGAGACACTCAAAAATTGGGGCAAGCTGGAGACAAAGAAAAGCAGCGCATCATCAGCTGCAAACTACTCCGGAAGGTCTGCTGCAGCTACACAGTGCTCAGGGCAGCCCTGGCTGTGCAGCCGGCCTCTGCTCTGGGCGCTGAGGAGCGCCCGGTCTTGTCAGTGGCAGGGAGCCACAGAAGGGGATGGGGAGGCAGAGCGCTCAGGGGCCTCAGGCAGAGCTCCCGGCGCTCACAGGGCCCTTGGAGATCATCTAGTCCAGCCCTTCGTTGTGCAGATCGGGCAGCTGAGGCCCAGAGAGGTGGAGTGTCCCACAGCTAGTTAGTGGCGGAGCCAGTGAGGTCAGGAGCTCCTCCCTGAGCGTGGAAGCCACCAGAAGCCTCGAGTGGCTCTTTCCCACCAGCAGCCCTTGGAGAGCTGTAGAGTGAATAACCAAGTATAAGAAAGCACCCCCTCCAAATTTCCCGGGTGGTGGGGGAACACCCCCACCTAGGGGTCCGAGGGGTCACGGCCCAGGACCTGGTCCACAGGCAGGCTGTGTGGAGGGCAGGGGCCGTCCCCTAGCAGATGGGGAGGGGGGCGGGGTGAGGCCTGCCAGGCCGAGAAGGGTACACAGCAGAGCCGGGCTGGCGTGGGAGGCTGGTGAGAAGGGAGAACACCACGACAGGGTGGGCAGGGGTCGGGTCCAGCCCAGAGTACATTTTCTTCAGCTTCAGCTGTGCTCCTTAACAACTCGAACTGGATGCCACCATTTAAACATCAACTTCTGTGTGTCTGGATCAGGCAGCCCGGGCCTCTCGCGGGACCGAGCAGCTGGGCCGAGTCACAGCTGGCTCTGTTTGGCACCCTTAGGCCTTTGAGTTTGCGACCCTTTGTTTTCCTGTCTGTGCACGGGCCAGACACTCAGGGGCGGAGCCCAGTGACACAGACCCGGCTGCCATAAGTTCTTTCCTGGCACAGCCTCCCCAACAGGTCCAGGGCGAGGCTCCGGACCGCAGCTTGGTGTGAGGCAGGGAGGGCTCAGGGCCCACTGACTGGCAGGGCTGTCCCAAGGACGGGGTTTGCAGGGAAGCCAGAGGGGCCCCTGGCGCAGCGTTGCGCCCCGCTCCAGGCACATGGTGGGGTCCCCGAGCCTGCAGCCCTGGGCAGGGGCCGGGAAGAAACTCAAAGGCGGGAGGAAGAGGCAGGAGCTTAGTTTTGGCTTCTCTGCTAGAGAGAAAGGCCGGAGGAGACCCGCGGGCTGTGCAGGCCTTGGTTCCTAGTGTGTGGGCAGAGAGCAGGAAATGGCTCCGCTTGGCCTCTCTGCGTGCTAGACGGTGAGTGCCCTAGGAGCTCCGAGGACAGAGGAGGGCCGGGAGGTGGCGAGGGAGAAGGGTCAGGTCCGGGGCCGGAGTGAGGCCCTCAGGCTCACGCCGCAGAGGGCCGGTGCCGCGAGGTGCCAGGGTGAACCTGCACAGGGGCCCCAGCGGAGGCCCGGGCCCAGGGGATTCACTCTGGTCTCTTATTCTCTCTCCTGCTCCCCTGCCCCTGCCCCCTGCTTCCCTGGACCTTGTAGGATGCCTACTCAGAAATCGCCTACCTCTTTGCTGAGTTTTTCCGGGACCTGGACATCGTGCCATCTGACATCATCGCTGGCCTGGTACTGCTTCGGCAGCGACAGCGGGCCAAGCGCAATGCCGTGCTGGACGAGGTGAGTGCCTGGCCCCTCTCCAGATCCCGCCCCACGCCGCCTTCTCCCCAGGCCTCTCCCTGTGGTCCCTGCCGCTGCTGCTGCCCCTGGCACCGGGGTTCACACATCTCTCGGGCCCCGGAAGTCACCCTCTGATGCTCATCCCCCTCCCTTCCCCAGCTCAGTCCTGCAGCCACCACTTGTGGCTCTGGCTTGAGCCATCCCCCTCTGTTGGGCCACGTGTGGCTGCTTCCCGGCCAGGCCGCCACAAGGGACTTCTAAGCATAGGGGCTAATGCATGATGCAACTTGGGCTTCAGCCTGTGCCCTCACCTCTCCATCCCACCCACCCCACCCCACACAAAACATCAGTCCCAGCCAGGGTCTCCCGGCATCTCCTGCAAAATGTGTCCCCCGGCCTGGCCTAGGAATGTCCCCAGTAAGGGTTGGGGATGGCACTTGGAGTGGAAGGGAAGCAATTAGCAGTATGACGAGACCCCAGCTTTTGGGAGACTGGCTGGGTCACGGAAGAGCTGGACAGCATGCGACCCTCGGGCTCCCAAGGCCCTCAGGACGAAGGCAGAGCGCAGGGCTGGGCACCCGGACCCTTCCTCAGCACGCAGCTGGCCCGGGCAGCCACCTGCACACACCTGTTTCACAGGCCAACAATGACATCTTGGCCTTCCTGTCTGGGATGCCGGTGACCAGAAACACCAAGTACCTCGACCTCAAGAACTCGGTGAGTCAGAGCCACCCCCAACCACCCTGTCTGGTCCCTCATCCCGCTTTCCCTCGGCTGGAATGGCCTGAGCAAACCACCTGCTCCAGCCAGCCCCTCCTCTCGGCCATGCCCCCTTCCTCCCAAGAACCCCTCCTTGCTGGCTGTACAGAGGAACCCCCCGAATCTGCTTGACGGTGCTCCGGATGCCTGGCCCTGGCTTCTCAGGGTTATGCAGTGCTTCGCAGAGTGCGCCGCCGCGGTGGCTGCTGTCATTGCTGCTGTCATTGCTACGGCCACAAAAGGCAGTGGGACGCAGCACCTCGAGTTCCAGCAGAGCCTCTTCTCCTGCGCCTTCGTAGAAACCCGGGCAGCGAGTGTGTCACAGGGAGGGGGGCCGTCCAGCGCTGGCTCTGCCTTGGAGCTAACCAGTGGGGTGTGCGTCAGCTCCCATGGTCTGGTCGCTGTGGCCCTGACCCCCTGCACCTGCCCGCTTGTGTGCACCTGGTCCCAGGCACCCCTCCCACTCAGAGCCCTGGCGCGGAGGAAGTCAGCCCTCCCGAGTCCAGTTCTCAGCGTGGTGCCGGCAAACAACGGTGCCAGTCAAGATGCTGCTAGAAAGGATTCATCCTCCCGTCTGCACCCCCAGGAAAAGCCTCCTGTCTACACCTGCCCCCGCTCCCCAGAGCAGGCCTTTGTATCCCCTTGTGCGTGGCCCGTGCACTCATCCACGGAGGCGGCCGGTCAGGAAGCCAGGCCTCTAGGTGCTGGGTCCCCTCCTGCCACGGGCAGAGGCTGCCCCGCCCCGCCCTGCAGCCAGGACCTTCTCCAGCTCGTTCCTGAAGAGCAGACCAAGTGGCCCAGGCTGGGCTCCACCCCTCTGGGCCCTGATTAGGGCCATACCTTTTCCACTTCACAGGATGACTAATCACCCTCTTTAACTTTTACGAGGTGACTAATGCCCTCCAAGTGCGGGAGTGCTCCAGTCCCTGGGGAACCGGGACACGGAACAGAGCTTCGCTTTGCCGGGACACCCTTGCCTTCTGCCTCCCTCCAGCCCTTCAGGCTGATAACCACAGCCTCAGACACTGGGTTTCCAAGCTGGCGCCTTTCTCCAGAGAGATCCAGATCTGCCCAGACGCCCCTTTCAAGCCAGTGACTCAGTGTTTGAGAATCAGCAACTAGTGTGTCCGTGTCCAGTGCCAACTGGCGGCTCAAGGCCCAGACACTCCTAGCCAGAGGGCCTGGGCCTCGTGCGGAGGTGGGGGGGGGGGGGCAGGACGACTGCTCACCCCTCCCCTTCTCTTCCCTTATTGGGAAATCGATCCAGTGCTCCGAGTGTTTTTCTGTCCCCAATCAGTAATTCTGAGATTGGAGCAATAGGACAGGTCTCGGGAGGATTTGTGCCCTGGTTGCAGGGAGATAATTAGGGAAATGCAATTATCATTTGGAGGGGCGGTCCCTCCTGCAAGACAGGAGGGGGTCTGCAGCCCTTGGGAAGCCTGTGGGCCCTGAGGCGGCGGGTGCCAAGGTCAGAAGGTGACCGCCTGCTGCCTCCTGTCCTCCAGCAAGAGATGCTCCGCTACAAGGAAGTCTGCTATTACATGCTGTTCGCGCTGGCTGCCTACGGCTGGCCCATGTACCTGATGCGGAAGCCCGCCTGCGGCCTCTGCCAGCTGGCGAGGTCCTGCTCGTGAGTACCACCCCCTCTTACCACTGGCCAGCGAGTGTGGAGGGGCTGAGGTCACAGCTGGGACCTCAGAGGGAGGCCCTCCCTTCCTGGAAGCAGGCTGCTTCCGTGCCCTGGTCTGCCCCCCCGTGAGGCCTGGGCCGCGTGTCCCGGCACCGTCTCTGGGCCTCGGCCTCCCTGGTGCTGCGTCAGCCCTGAGCGGGGTAGGGCGTGGGATCACGCAGCTCCAGGTTTGCATCTGGACTCTGTCACTCACCGACCTGAGCAAGGCTGCCTCCCTCCGCCAGCCTCAGTCTATCTGTCCAGTGGGGACGGCAGTGCACACCGCCTGGAATGGTGTGAGAGGCTTAGGTGAGACACTGCCCACCTGGCACTGCTGGTTCCTGTCCCCTGTCCCCCCAGCCCTGCCTGAGCCTCTCAACCTCTCCCCTCTGCGCACACCCTCCCTTCTCCTGCGCCCTTCCTGTGTGCTGCTTCTCGGAGAGAAAGGGCTTTCCTGGTGGAGAGGCCTGTTCCACAGGGGCCCCTGGAAAGGCCCTTCAGTGGAAGACTCTGCCCAGGAGCTGGTGCACCCTCAGCCCCGACCTGCCTGTGGTGGGGCACTGCCCTCAGTCTGCGGCCTGGCCTGGCTGGCTTTAGCTTTCCTTAGTGGGCCAGAGGAGCGCACAGCTCCAGGAGGGCCCTTCCCTGTGCCAGATGTCTCCACGCTCAGCCCTGGCCAAGCAGAAGGAGGACAGCTCCCTGGCTCCCTGTTCCAGAAAGGCTGGTGTGCTGGGCAGGCAGCTTCTGTCTGCGACACCCCTGCTCTCGGGACCTTCTTTTCACCATCCCCCCAGCAAGGACAGAACACCCCAAGCACCCCATGCCTCAGCCTGCACACCGCTCACGCACCTCCGGGCGTCCTTGGGAGCGCCCGCTGGGGCTGAGGGCTTCTCAAGATGAGCCCGGCCCAGGATGCCCCTGACCGGGGCTCTGATGGGCCCTGCTCCGATGTTCAGAGGCAGGGTGGGAGCGTCATTTGTACAGCAGTGTCTGCCCTGCCCACCCATAGGCCATCTCAGAAGCCCGGGAGTCCCTGGCAGGCCTGGCACGAGGTGCTCGCAGACAGGAGGCATGTTGGCCTTGGTAGCAGCTTCCCGCCGCTACCGTAGAGGAGAGGGAGCAGAGGGTCCTCGGCCCCCACACTGACTGGAGAAGCCCGGCTGCCCGCCTGCCTCAGGCGTAGGCCCTCCACCTGGCAGCTTTTCTCCCATCATCCTGTGTCCCACGTCCCACGAAGAGCATGGCAGGCCAGGCCTGCCTGTGGCCCTGCCCGGCCATGTCCTCTTGCCAGGAGTGCCCCCTGCCCCGACTGCCAACTCAGAGGCAGCCTCTCACTGGACGGAGGGAGAGCCACTATCGATGGAGTGCCTGTTGTGTGCCAGGCCCTTTCTGCATCTTGGGCCTTTGGAGTCACACTAGCCCTGGGAAGTGACCATCAGCACCAGCTCTTGCAGAGGAGGAAACTGGGCTTTGGACAGCCCAGTGCCCTCCCGGCCCTCGCTGCCAGGAAGGGACACTCCAGAGCCAGGACTCAGGTCCAGGCCTGTTTCCCAAGGCCACGCTGTAGGGACCACATTTCAGTGCTGGAGGAGGGGCTGAGGCTGGAGAGAGCAGACAGCTGCCTGGGAAGCAGGGGCCCGGCCCCCAGACTCAGGCCCCCAGGCCCACATGGCCCGGTGTGGGGCCCGGGGACTCTTTCAGCATGCGCTGAGGTGGTCCCCCAGGGGCTTCTGAGATTTGACTCCACTCTGGGTTTTCTCAGCAAGGCCTCTCCCCTTTGGGAAGTGTGTGACAGCCCCTTGGCTGCTACTCAAGTGAAGACAAACTTATCATCATCATCAAAATTCAGGATTCTTCATACAATCTTAGCTGTCATCTCAAGACAGCTGGCAGGCGCTGGTCGCTGCTCTCCTGGCTCCTGGCTTGATCTGTTGGGCGCTGGCTCCCTCTGGTGGCCTGAGGAGCAGCTGCACCCCTTGCTGGGGGCCCAGCTTAGCGGCTCACACCCATTCATTTGGGGGAGCCTACTATGTGCCTGGCACTGTTTTGGGTGCTGGCGACGTGGCTCTGAGGCAGAGCAAAGCCTCCTGAGGCACAGACAATGCACAGACCAGGAAACAGGGCCTGTTGGAGCAGATGGGTGCTTTGGAGAAAGATAAGCTGGTTGTGGGAATGCTGGTGGGGGCTGGCTATTAGGCGAGGTGGCCGGGGGTGTCACCCCGTAACATACATTTCAGCAGGTGCCTGCAGGAAGCAAGTCCAGTCACACAGTATCCAGGAGAAGAGTGTTGCAGGCAGAGTGAGCCATGGGTGCAAAGATGCCGAGGCAGGAATTCGGCTGAGGCAGGAATTTGTCTAGCACATCTGGAGGGCAAGAAGGCCATTGGCTGGAAGGGAGTCAGAGGCAACAGGCCAGAGAGTCAGGGCCAGATGGGGCAGGGCCCTCGGCCGCGGAGAGCATCGGGCTCTTACCGTGGGGAAGGAGGGCAGCGTTTAAGGTTTTGAGTGCAGTGATGTGGCTCGACGTATCTTAAAGGGTCACTCTGGCTGCTGGGTTGAGAAGGTAGGGGCTGATGTAGATGAGGGAGACCAGGCAGGAGGCCGCGGCGACACTCCAAGGTGGAGGTCGTGGTGGCACGGAGCAGGGTGCAGGGGTGGAGTCTGGCTGTGAACCTGGAGGTGGAGCAAGCCGACTTGCTGCCAGCTGGATGTGGGGGTGAGGTGGAGAGGCGAGCCTGGGGCTGAGGGATGGGCAGGCAGGGTGTGGAGGCCAGTGGGGAGCGCACTCAGGGCCTGGGACCCGGGGAGGCTGAGGTCTTGCGGGCGGTTGGTTGGAAGCATCCGGGTGGTCAGTCAGCGCAGAGGTGGCATTAAACCCTGAGACCCGATAAGGCCCTGCAGGAGCGGGTGGAGTTAGAGGGGAGGGGAGCCCGGCCCAGACCTCTGGGCCTCAGGGAGAGGACTGGCTGGGGAGACTGCCACCGAGGGAGCGCAGTCCAGGAGAGAGGGCACCTCACAGAGGAGGGAGGAGCCCCTGGGTCACAGGTCACATGCTGCCAGGGGCCAAGGGAGACGAGGGCTGGGAACTGGCCAGTAGAACTTTGCAAGGAGGCTTGGCATGGGGTAGGGCTGCAAGGGCCGGCTCCAGAGAGGACCTCAGGAAAAACTCTTCCGCCGGCAGTCCCTGGCCCTCAGCCCCTGCCGCTCCACCCCAGGTGCTGCCTGTGCCCCGCTCGGCCTCGGTTCGCCCCTGGAGTCACCATCGAGGAAGACAACTGCTGTGGCTGCAACGCCATCGCCATCCGGCGCCACTTCCTGGACGAGAACATGACGGCGGTGGACATCGTCTACACCTCCTGCCACGACGCGGTGAGGGGCCCGGCAGCCGGGGCCAGGCTCGGAGGGCAGGCGGGGCTGCGGCCCGGTGCTGTCAGAAGCCGGCAGCCGAGGGCCTGGGTGCCCAAGCTGTCCCACCGGTAGCAAGAGTCCTTGGCTTTGCCGGCGCTGCTGGCAGCAGCCTCCAGTCCCCCCACCTGGGCAGAGCACAGGCGGGCCCTTCTCCCCACACACCCTCCGGGGCTAGGAAGTAGACCCCAACCCCACACCCAGGGTTGGGGCTCCCTGTCCTCAGGGGAGGGAGCAGTGAGGCCCTGGGGAGGGGCAGGCATCTCTCTGGACGCAGCAGGCAAGTGGCAGCACCCGGGCAGCCCAAGTCAGGGGCTGGGAAGCAGGGTGGGCTGTGACCTGGGCCGGCAGACTGGCAGGGGCCTGGGGCTGCTGGAGACAGACTCCCTGGCCGGGGAGGACGCCTGCTCAGGTCACTTCCTGAGTCTGGCCCCACCCCAGGGACCCTTGGGCTCACAAGCCACCCTCTTCCTAGGTGTACGAGACCCCCTTCTATGTGGCGGTGGACCATGACAAAAAGAAGGTGGTGATCAGTATTCGGGGAACCCTGTCCCCCAAGGTAAGCTGCCTGTGGCTCCCTGCCCAGCCCTGGGGACCCCCTCCCCGCCCCCAAGGGGTGCCACTTCCCTCTTCCTGTGCTCCTCAGTCCTGCCCCTCACCTGCTCCCTCTCTCTACAAGGACGCCCTGACAGACCTGACCGGTGACGCCGAGCGCCTCCCCGTGGAGGGGCACCACGGCACCTGGCTGGGACACAAGGTAGCCCTGCTTTGTGGGCCCCGGGCCCCCGCCTCCTGCCCTGCCAGCACACGGACCTGTCCTGTCGGGGTGGGGCCTCCCTGCTTGCTGGGCTCACTGGTAGAGATCGGTCAAAGGGGTGGAAGATCCACGGGGCATCCCTGGCCGGGACCCCCACAGCCCTGCCCAGCCTGCACCCCGACCCCGAAGGGCCTGAGGATGCAGCTGGGAAGAGGAAGAGATGATACTGGTTTCTGTCAGACACACAACTCCCCCGACCCTCCGTTTTCTCATCTGAGAAATGGGAATAATGTGATAACGTGTCCACCAGCCCCACAGCCAGGTGGTCAGGAGGTCAAGGGGGGACGTGGGCAGGCCAAGGCAGTGAGCTGCTGGTCCCTGAGAGGCCCCTCTCCAAGCACCCCCCTCTGTCCCTCCTAACCCAGGGAATGGTCCTCTCTGCGGAGTACATCAAGAAGAAGCTGGAGCAGGAGATGGTCCTGTCCCAGGCCTTCGGGAGAGACCTGGTGAGGTGTTTTCCACGCACCAAACCCAGTCAGGTTGTTGGGGCACCGGGATTGTGGAAGGTGACTGAGTGACTGTAGCTGAGCGTAATCACTGTACGTAAAGG
Source organism: Micronycteris hirsuta (assembly GCA_004026765.1). Lineage (NCBI taxonomy): Eukaryota > Metazoa > Chordata > Mammalia > Chiroptera > Phyllostomidae > Micronycteris > Micronycteris hirsuta. Next base: position 20,892 of record PVJI01007247.1, on the reverse strand, counting down.
TCGTTCCCAAATATACAGCACCGAGGACGGAGGGAGCCTCTCCTGGAAGTAAGGGAGGGCTTGCCGAACAGCTGCCCTCTGAGCTAGGTGCTGAAGGAGGGGTGAGAGTCTGTTAGAAGAGCCTCCCCGAGAAGGTGCTGGTGGGGCCCTGGCGGGCTCTCACTGCCACAGCGGCCACGTGGCACGGATGTGAGCCTGAGCCCCTGGGAAGACCCCTCGGCCTCCCTGGAGTTAGCCAAGGTAGCTTGCGGGGCAGTGGGGCCGGGCTCTCAGGCTCCTCTCGGTCCCCAGGGCCGCGGAACCAAGCACTACGGCCTGATCGTGGTGGGCCACTCCCTGGGCGCAGGCACCGCCGCCATCCTCTCCTTCCTGCTGCGCCCCCAGTACCCCACCCTCAAGTGCTTCGCCTACTCCCCGCCGGGGGGCCTGCTGAGGTGAGCCGCCTGGGCCCTCGGTGTCCTCGGGGGCTGGGGGCTGGACTGGGCAGTCTGGCTTCTGGTCAGTGGGGGCCTGGGAGGGACCTGGTAAGTTGAGGGGGTCTCTGTCAAATGCCAGGGGGACCCCAGGTCCACCTCCGGCAAAGCCCTACTGTCAGGAAGGGCGGGCCAAGGGCAGGCAGTGCAGCCCAGCACCTGTGAGCTGCCCAGGGGACCTTGAGTCTAGAGACCACTCCCAGAGCGTGGGAACGGGGCTGCCCCCCGCCCCCCACCGCAACCTGAGCACTGCCTCTGCTTCCCTCGCAGTGAGGACGCCATGGAGTACTCCAAGGAGTTTGTGACGGCCGTGGTTCTGGGCAAAGACCTCGTTCCCAGGCGAGTCACTGAGCCCTCTCTCCACCGTCCAGCCTGGGCTGCTCCTCCCTCGTCAGGGCCTTACCTGGGCTCCTCACCTGGGCTCCTCTTCTGGGCTACACCGTTCTCTCACTCAGATTCCTGTCTCCCAAAGGGACAGGGACAAGGGACACCAGAGTCACTTCTGTGCCCTCAGGACCCAAGCCTGGCCTCCCCTTCCCTGGCTTGGCTCTGCTGAGCCGAAGACCTCCCTCTGCCCACCCTGGGATCCGGACAGCCTGGTCTTCCTGCTCTTGGGCCTGGGCCTTTCCCCACTGCCCCTCACTCTGTACCCCTCCTGGTCCCCGGCTAGGCCAGGCTGACGCCGGCCTTGTTTCCTCCCCCAGGATCGGCCTCTCCCAGCTGGAAGGTTTCCGCAGACAGCTCCTGGATGTCCTGCAGCGAAGCACCAAGCCCAAAGTGAGCTCCCTCCCCCTCCCCCCTCCTGGGCACCCTGGCTCTGGGCGCCTTATCTGTGCTATGCCCTGCCTGTCCCTTAGCTCAAAGCACAGCCCAGCAGGATGTGGCCAGGCTGGGGTGTGGTTGGTGCCCTGGCAACCTCCGGTCATCAGACCCTCGGCATCTCTGAGCTCATCCCACCTACCCCCTGCCTGTCTTTGCACAGATGGGGAAACTGAGGCCCAGAGGGGGCAAGGGATGTGCTTTTGCTCAGACGACAAGTTGTAACTGAGTCAGTTTCCTGCCGAGGGCTCCTGAGTGCTGGCCCCTGCACCACAGACCTGCCGAAGTCCACCCTCGAGTCCATCACCCCACTTTTCCCTAAAGTCAGGAGAAAGCCACCCCCCAGCTCCGGGCTTCCAGTGTGATGGGAAGGCCTCTCCCAAAGCCTGCTGCCGCTGCGCCCCCGCTCAGGGAAGCTGGCACTAGCTTGGGGAGTCGGGGTGCAGTTTGTTCTGATTTTCCACTGTGGCCGAGAGGAGAGGGTCAGCCCTTCCTAACCCCTCACCACGCCGTCGGAGGGCACGGGGGCGTGTCCTGGGGCGTGCTGGCCCTCAGCATGCCGTCGGAGGGCACGGGGGCGCATCCTGGAGCGTGCTGGCCGTCAGCATGCCATCGGAGGACACTGGGGCGCATCCTGGGGCGTGCTGGCCTTCAGCATGCCAGGCTTGGGGGGTGGGGAATGTGTGGCAGGCGCCCTGAGGCAGGCAGGAGGGGGCCGACCCGGACTGGTGGAGCCTCTGTGGCCCCAGCCCACACCCCATTGGCCGTCTCAGTTCAGCTTGGCCTCTTCCCAGCCTCGGGGCCCTGACCCTCTGGTTGGCAAGACCCTGGGCCAGGTACTAGGTGCCAGGATGGGCCGGCGGTGAAGTCTTACTAAACGGCGTCTGCCTGGAGGAGCTTGGTTCAGGACGGGGGGGCTGCTCTGTCGGCCCGTCCCGGCACTTGCCAGGCCCAGGAGACAGGTGGCTGGGAGCCAGCCCCGAGGCGGCCAGGCCTGGCGGGTGCGGCTGGGCTGCACCTGGCGACCTGCTCTGCCTCTGACCTGCCGCATGGCCTAGAGCAAGTCCTTTCCCCTCGCTGGGCCTGTTTCCCTGTCTGCTAGGTCAGGGGTCAACTGGCCTTCCAGTGCCTTCTCAGCCCTGAAATCCAACAGCTCCTTCTCATCGGTCCCTGGGGTCTTTTTGGCCCCCATGGCTGCCACCCAGCTCAGACCCTGCCTCTTCGGGTGGGCACCGCCCTGCCCTCTGCCTCAAGGCTGCCCCAGCTCCCACCTGTCACCTGTGGGCCTTCCCTCTGAGCACCTCTGGCCCCGCCCACGCCGCCATCACTGCTCAGCTGACCCCTCCCCCTCTGCCTGCACAGTGGCGAATCATTGTGGGGGCCACTAAATGCATCCCCAAGTCGGAGCTGCCCGAGGAGGTGGAGGTGACCACCCTGGCCAGCGCACGGCTCTGGACCCACCCCAGCGACCTGACCATCGCTCTGTCGGCCAGCACCCCTCTTTACCCGCCTGGCCGCATCATCCATGTGGTCCACAACCACCCGGCGGAGCAGTGCTGGTAGGTGCTGCCCAGGACCCCGCAGCTGGGCGGCAGCCGCAGCCGGGCGGCAGCCGTGTCCTCCAGGGCAGTGGGGGCCCAGGGCACCCACAGTGGGGTTGCCCCAGCCTGGGCCCTGGAAGCAGAACAAAAGACCATTCCAGAGCAGGACTCCTGGCTCCTATGTTGTTCCCGTGTCACCTCTTCCTGGTGTCCCCACGGGCATCTCTCCCCACTTGTGGTCCATTTAAAAGTGGATGCCCTGAAGGGGTTACCCTAAGGCCCTGGCCAGCTCATACCTCAGTTGTCACTTGGGATCACCTCTGGGATTAGGTGGCAGACAGCTGTGAGCAGGCGGGGAGGGCGTGGGGTGGGGGAAGAGAGAGAAAAGGATGGGCAAGTACCTGCTTCCGTCCGTGCCCAGGGTGGAGCAGGCATGGCCCAGGCCACACACAGAGAGAAGGCCACGTAGGGACCATGGCCGAGGCTCAAGGTCAGCCTTTCCAGGCCTCTGTCTGAAGTAAATGTTCCTGGCCAGGCTGGGAGTGGCATGGGGGTGGGGGCTGAGGGTGAGACAGGAGCCAGGGACACCAGCCTGCTGGCCAGGCGGTGCATGGGTCCTCCAAGAGCACCCACCTCTGCTGCGGAGCCCAGGCAAAGAGCAGAGCCAGGGCCTGGGGGTCAAGGCCGGGCTGCCACCCACCCTCTGACCCCTCCGGCGCCCGGCCCCCCAGCTGCTGCGAGCAGGAGGACCCCACGTACTTCGCCATCTGGGGTGACAACAAGGCCTTCAACGAGGTGATCATCTCCCCGGCCATGCTGCACGAGCACCTCCCCTACGTGGTCATGGAGGGGCTCAACAAGGTGAGGCCCCGGCGGCGCGTCCACACTGCATCCCTGTCCCGCGGTGCAGGCCCGGGCATGCATGCCCAGGGAAGTTAGCCAGAGCCCCCAGCGGGGCTGGGGTGGGGCCACCTGGCCCTGTGGTGAGCAGGAGTTTCAGAGACGCCCAGGGACCTGTCCCTCCGTCAGGCTGAGCTCAGAGGCCCTGAAGGGCACCTGGCACTTAACGGATGGCCGACATGGCCATCACCTGGCCACAGAAAGGCTGACCACAGGGAAGGAAAACTCCAGCCTGGCCCATCGGTGGGGCAAGGCACAGTTGCAGGACCAGTGGGGGCCTTCCTGGAGGGGAAGGGGCCTCGGGGGGGAGGAGAGCAGGACCCAGCTGACCCCACGCAGCTCTGTCTGGCCTGAGGTGCCTGGCCGGCTGCCCCCGCCACATGCGGTGGCCGCCCTTCCGCCACCACCAGCTTCCCCGTCCCGTCCTCAGGTGCTGGAGAACTACAACGAGGGGAAGACGGCCTTGCTCTCCGCTGCCAAGGTCATGGTGAGCCCCACCGAGGTGGACCTCACTCCCGAGCTCATCTTTCAGCAGCAGCCGCTGCCCACGGGGCCCCCGGTGCCCGCCGGCCTCGCCCTGGAGCTGCCCACCGCCGACCACCGGAACAGCAGCATCAGGTGAGCCCTGCCCACCCGGCCCTGGCCCAGGGGGCGTGTGCAGGAGCCACAGGTGTGATTTCAGAGCACGTACGGTGGTGCACATGTGTGTCCTGTGCACGGACTGAGCCCGCGTGTTCACACAGCGGTGCACATAGGCGCAGGAAAGGGCGAACTCACCACCTCTGCTCTGGCTCTCTCCCGCCTGCTCCCACCGCTCCCCCGCCTGCCATTCCTGAAGCCCACGTGGGCTGGGGGCATCTAAGGATATGCGGCCCCCGGTCACACACATGTGGATCCATCTTGTAGCCATCGAGACCCACACAGGTGGACACCATGCACTCACCTGCACGCATGTGTGTGCATCTGTACTGAGGCTTACCTGTGCAGACACGTGCCTCACAAGTTGCTCTGAGCGCACACAGCCCCACAAAGCCACACCCAGGCACAGCACACACCAAGACAGAGGCCGACACACACACACACAAGGACACACTTGGATGGGCAGCCCCACGTGTGGATGAACGAAGGCGCCTGTGCCCAGACCGAGTCACTCAGACACCTGTGCAGCGATGCGCAGACAGGTGGGGTACACACGCGCTCGCAGACACACACTCACATTCACACACACTCTCTGGGGGGCTCAGGCTCTTAGTGGGGGACCCTCCTGCCTCTCCAGGACCCTTCCTGCCCAGGTCCTGAGCCCAGGGAGGGTGCAGGTCTGGCCAAGAGGCTGATGAGGAGGGTGAGTCACTGATTTCTGGCCCTCGGTGGGGCACACGGACACGGCTCCCTACCTTCTGTGCATTTCCTGAGGCAGCTGTGTGAGGGAGCCTGAGTCCATTCTCCCGCTGTGACTGCTGCCCCCGCCCCCACCTTCATTCACTCTCTGCGGGCAGCCATGCGGCCCTGAGGCTCCAGGGCTCCCCACCCAGCAGGGGCCGTGCTCCATTGCGAGGCAGGAGGGGCCCCATACGAGGGAGGGAGGGATGGGGCTCTGGGAGGGGCGCAGAGGGCAGCTGGCCTCTGCAGGTCTGCCTCCCACTGGCACAGGGACGGAGCACCAGTGCAGGCCCCCAGCAGGTCTCAGAGAGCCCCAGTGTTCCGCCAGGGCCTCGGGCCATCGGGATGCCCCCCTGGGCTGGACCCAGCTTCGGTCCTTTTTCTGTCTCGGGTTCTTCCGAGTTGTTGTTGTTTTTCCTTTTCCAAGTGTCCCTGACCCAAACAGTTCAATAGCTGCTAAATGAACTTTCCCCTCCACCCCTCCCCAAGTTTCCTCCAGCCAGGGAGCTGGGGGGTCAGTCTCTGCGCCCCTCCTGAGTCACACCCCTCCCTGCCCTGCCCTCTGCAGGAGCAAGTCCCAGTCTGAGATGAGCCTGGAGGGCTTCTCGGAGGGCCGGCTGCTGTCCCCAGTGGCCGCAGCCTCGGCGGCCCGCCAGGACCCCGTGGAGCTACTGCTGCTGTCCACCCAGGAACGGCTGGCGGCGGAGCTGCAGGCACGGCGGGCGCCGCTGGCCACCATGGAGAGCCTCTCGGACACGGAGTCGCTGTACAGCTTCGACTCCCGCCGGTCCTCGGGCTTCCGCAGCATCCGGGGCTCGCCCAGCCTCCACGCCGTGCTGGAGCGCGACGAGGGCCACCTCTTCTACATCGACCCCGCCATCCCCGAGGAGAACCCCTCCCTGAGCTCCCGCACCGAGCTGCTGGCCGCAGACAGCCTGTCCAAGCACTCCCAGGACACCCAGCCCCTGGAGGCGGCCCTGGGCAGCGGGGGCGCCACCCCCGAGCGGCCCCCCAGCGTGGTGGCCCGTGAGCAGGAGGAAGAGGGGGGTGGTGGGGTGGCCCCCCGTGGAGAGCTGGCACTCCACAATGGGCGCCTGGGGGACTCGCCCAGCCCTCAGGTGCTGGAGTTCGCGGAGTTCATCGACAGCCTCTTCAACCTGGACAGCAAGAGCAGCTCCTTCCAGGACCTCTACTGCATGGTGGTGCCCGAGAGCCCCACCAGCGACTATGCCGAGGGCCCCAAGTCCCCCAGCCAGCAGGAGATCCTGCTCCGCGCCCAGTTCGAGCCCAACCTGGTGCCCAAGCCCCCGCGGCGCTTCGCCGGCTCAGCCGACCCCTCCTCCGGCATCTCGCTGTCGCCCTCCTTCCCGCTCAGTTCCTCGGGCGAGCTCATGGACCTGACGCCCACGAGCCTCAGCAGCCAGGAGTGCCTGGACAAGATCCGAACTTCTACCCCCACTGGCCATGGGGCTAGCCCTGCCAAGCAGGATGACCTGGTCATCTCAGCACGCTAGCACTGGGGGCGGCTGCCGGCCAAGGCCTGGAACAGAGCAGGTGGCACCTCAGGCTCCAGGTGGCTGCTGCCAGGGCTGGGCAGCTTGGAGGAGAGGCCCCCTGGGGCTGGTTTAGCCTCAGGCACGGGGCACGGCTGCTGAGCGGGGGTCCACATCCCTACCTCAGCTTAGGACCCCCAGAGCCAAGACAGCTGGGATCTGGGCCCTCCAGAGAGGGGAGGGGTGGAAGTGGGGAAGAGCCTGGGGCAATCTGCCAGCCTGACTGCCCCCCAGAGGCACCCTGGCACCCCCTATTCCAGGATAGGCAGTGGGCACACTGACCCCCCTTCACTGCCCTCTGGCTGCTCTCCCAGGACCGAGAGGAAGAGTGAACCCCTCCCCACATACTCTCATCTGTGCTCCAGGCTGGCATCTGTCCTGGCCACCCCCCAGATCTGGTGCCTGCTGGCCAGCCCCTGGGGTGGCCCCCCGCCAAGGGGGCCCACCGTGTCGTGTATGTTTACAGAAGCTGCCGCGCTGGGCTCAGGACGTTCCCTGGGCTTGCAAGCCCCCCACCCCCAGTCACGTGGCCAGTAGTTCCCCTCTGAGCAGGGCAGGGGCCGCCCCTTCTCTGCTTGGCGTCCCTCGCATTGACCCCTCTGTCGGTGGGTGCTGGGCACCTGCACCTGCCCCTGACCTCCTGGCTTGTCTACCCCACCCCCGGGGTCCTGGTCACTCAAAGGACAGAGGGCACGGGTGTGACCACCGCTGGCTGCAGAGCCAGTGCCCTGGGAGGGAGGACGCCCAAATCCCTCTTCCTTCGGGGGCCCTGGGTCACCCCTTCCCACCACCTCTGCCCGTGCCTGGGCAGCCCCAGGCCCTGGGCTCTGAAACCACACCCACCTCCACTCCTTCAGTCCCCTCCTCACTGGCCCGGGCTCTCCCCTACGCTCTTCCTCCTTCCAGTCCCCAGCGTTTTCTTGACGGGAAGTGGGGCCAAGAGTGGGACGTTGTGACACCTGGCTAGCAATCCCATGCTCACTGCTGGGGGCGGGGGGTACAGGAGAGTCAGGGGCTCTGGGGCGGGCCTGGCCTAGCCTGGGGCCTCCATAGCCCCCTTTCTCTGTCGGGTTGGGGGGAAGTAGTGGGGAGGTGGAGCCCGGGCCTTTGCCCGGGAGCCGAGGGGGGAGATCGTGCATGCTCGCGCGTGGGGGGTGCATGTGCATGGGTACGTGCCGTTCCAGAGCAAGGTGCTGCTGGGGTGCCCGCCTGGCCGGCCTGCCTGCGCCCCCTCCCCAGCCTGACAAGAAAGTAGCCAATGACCACGATGTGGCCCCAGGGGCCCCAGGGTGAGCTTGGGTTTGGACAGCACCAGTTCTTGTCTCACCTGCCGCTCTGACCCGTTTTGGAAAAACGTGTGCCGAGGCGTTGACCGTCCGCTTGTGCCTTCGTCTCCTCGGAGGCAAGCTCCCCCCACTCTGGCCCTGCCCACGGCCTCCCTGGGTCAGCTGGGCTCCCCTGGCCAAGACCCCCATCTCACAATCACTGGCACCTGCAGCCTCTGCCCTGACCTCAACCCCACGCACAGCAGGGACCAGCCCCAGACCCTGCCCTGGGACCCCTGCCCACCCTGACAGATGGGCACAGAGGCCAGGGAGCTGGGCTCCCTCACTCTGTGACGCACACTCCTCACCAGGCTGCAGACCCTGCCCCTGCCGAGGGCCCTGCTGCTGGCTTAGCCGGGCCCCAGCACAGAAGCAGGACAAATCAGTGGCTCTTAGAGTTTAAAAAGACAAATCATAAATCAGCAACGTTCCAATGAGCAACCCGGCCAGTAGCAGGGAGTCTTTCGGCCTAGCCTTTTAATTCCTCCTCTGCCAAGGTGGGCCTGAGACCTCTAAGGGGGCGTGGTGCCCACCCATGCCCAGGACTGAGCCATCAGGGACAGACTCCCCAGCCCAAGGCTGTAGCCACCCAGGGTTACAGGCTTAGGGCCAGGGCAGACTCAGACTCAGCCCTGGATGCCCCAGGATCGGCCCGCCCCTAGCCTGCCCCCACCGGAAGGGTGGGCCTGCTGCATGCCTCTCCCCCACTCCCACCTGACACGCAGGGGGTCTGAGCCACCTCCCTCTGTCCAGCTCGGCTCAGCTGGACCCCCACTCTGTCCCACAGACCCGCGGCACAGGCTCTCCTGGCAGGGCCTGGGTGGCCTCCATATGCAATCGACAAGCGAGCAGCCGGCCCCACAGACACCCGAGCACGCCACGTGCCATTCCCCCATGACGTTTTGTACTTAATGTATGAAAGATCCAAACTAATATTGCTGTAAAAAGGAGAGACAAATTAATATAGCTTATTCTATAAATATATCTGTATATAGAGGTTTCTGTATATTGTACAGAGCTGTGTATAAACTGGATGTAGAAGCACGCTGGCTGCCTCGAGTGACTTCTCTTCCCCGCAGGTGGGGAGGGGAGCTTGCTGCTAAGGTCAGTGGCAGAGCGGCTGGAGGGGACATCTGATCCCGGGACATCTGAGCCCGGCTCGCTGCTGTCAAAGCCCCGGTGCAGGCCCACACCTTGAGTGGCAGAGCGACCAGAGGGCTCTGCCGGTGCAAGATGTGTGCCGGGGGTCTCGCTGACCTCTTTAGGGCCTTGGGAGAGGGGTCTTGTTAGCCTCTTTCTCCTCCCTGCAGGGCCTGGGGCTCAAAGAGTGTAAGGCAGCTGCTCAAGACCAGACTGGCCTGGCCCTGGCTGGTGTGGCTCAGTGGGTTTGCACACCAGCCTGCAAACTGAAAGGTCACTGGTTCGATTCCTAGTCAGGGCATGTGCCTGGGTTGCAAGCCACCTGGCCAGTTGGGGGCATGAGAGAGGCAGCTGATCAATGTCTCTCCCTCTCTTTCTCCCTCCTTTCCCATCTCTCTAAAAATAAATAAAATTAAAAAAAAAAAACAAAACCCTTTAAGAAAAGACCAGGTTAGTCTGACAGTGCCCAACCACCCCCACAACAAGAGCTAGGACAGAAGAAGAGGACCCCGCTAAACCCTCCCATCGGGGATGCAGGGCCCGTGGGACGTCTTTTTGGAGGGCTTTCCCAGGAGTGTGCAAAATGCCTAGCCAGGCCCAGGGGACCCCACCCAACTGGCTCCAGGACAGTAGGACCTGGGAAGCAGCTTCGGGGCTGGGGTGGATAGGCACCTGGGCCCCCTGCCAGCCCCACATCCGGGCCTGCCCTGTCCACACACCAGGTGGTGCTGTTCCTCCAGCCAGTCCCACCCTGATGGACAGTCTGCCCAGGCACTGACCCAGCCAAGCTTTGACCTAACCTTGACCTTCTCCATTTCCCTACACTGCCCACCCTCCCACCTCCCAGCCGTGGGCCCAGAGTGACCCCACTTGGTGAGGGGTTGGGGAGGGTGACAGAACGGTGCCTGCCTTCACTCAAGGCCTCTCTGGACAGAAGAGGAAACTGAGGCTGGATCAGGGTGAAGACCTGCCGAAGGTCACTCAGATGGTATTGACCGATCTAGAACCAGAATCCAGACCTCCCAGCCTAGGGCTCGGGCCTTCACCCTCACATAATGGTTTTCAGAGGTTCTTCGCACCCTACAGTCTAATAGGACGGGGTAATTAATGGAGCAGAGGTAGAAGTAGCTGACAGCCAAGAGGGTCTGTCAGGTGCCCGAGGTCCCACAGCCAGAGTGTGGAATGAGAAGGGACTCTCACCAGGGCACGTCTCGGGGAGGCCGGAGCACACTCTGCCTCCCAGTGCCCACACAGGACGCTCAGGGGGGTCCCTCCATCTCAGCTGGGAGGAAGGTGGGAGGGACATTCAGGACCGCCAGACCCAAGGGTGCCCTCACCCTAGTCAAGGGCGGCTGTGCCCCTGGCCTCAGTGTCTCCCTGGGCTCCCAGTCACCACCCTTTGGGCTTCCTCAGTAAAATGGGTGGATGCCAGGGCTGTGGGGGCCCATGGGAGGCCAGGAGTCCCTCCCTAGGGAGGCCAGGCCAGTCAATCGAGCCCCACCCTCCCCTGGGCTGCTCTCCAGCTGGTTAATCATTAACCCGTAAGTCCCTGCCTCCTTTGCCCCAGAGGTAACTTCTGTTCAGCGGCCTCCTCCTGGCCCTGCTGCTACTTACAGGCCAGCACTGGACACTGGGAACTGACCTGGAGTCACAGAAAGCAGCTCTTACTGATCACTTCCCTGGCACTTGGCCTACACTGTGAGGAGAGATTAATAGGCTGATCCACAGGTGAGGCTTCTAAGGACCGGAGGGCAGGCCTTGGAGAAAGGCTTAGCCAGCCACCGGGGACAGCCACGTCTGCTGGGCCTGGGCTGAGTTCTTGGTCCCCACTCACTGTGGCTTGGTGGGGAGGGGGTGCACATGGGGACTCCTCTCCATGGATGGGTCCCTCAAGGTTCTGGTGGTGCGAGGCTCCCTGGGGTTCCCTCAGCAGCCCTAACCACTGCCCTGCACCCCCAGCCACTGCCCTGCTCCCCCAGGCTCTGCCCCAGCCAGGTGAATTGGAGAACGGCAGCCTCAACTCTTGGCTGGGCCAAGGGTCTGGGCCATTTCAGCCACCCCTTTCCCCAGCCCAGAGATGAACATCCCTGGGGACAGTTGCTCAGTGGCCTCGTGGAGTCAGGGGAGATGGCAGGGCCTGAACCCCTAACCAGGTCCCACAAGATTACCGAGAGGCTCCCTCCTGCCCCATCTAACTTCAAGGCTACCCAGAGACTTAGCAGTGCAACCTGAGGAGTGGGGGTGTCGGGGATAAAATTCGTGTACACGTACCTCCCGCCCACCCCGCCCCACCCTTTGATGACTGAGAAAAGGGCAAGGCTTAACTTGTGGGGATGGCCCTCGAGTGATGGACAGTTTGGCACCACGTGGGATAGGACCGAAAGACCTGTGGGCTGGGGAGGCTTATGAAGAAGCTGGTTTTCCGGTTGGTCCCGGGCAACTCCTAAAATAAATTCATTTTTAAAAATCACATGGCGTAGGTGGGTGTCTGCTTTGTCCGCGGGCCAGCCTGACCCGGGGTGGGGAGAGGCAGAGCAGAGAATAACAATTGTCTTAAGGGAGGCTGCAGAGGGAGAAAAACCTCTGGGGTGTATGAGCTGGAAAAGAATAGGCGCCTCAGTGTGGCCCTCTCCCCCCCTCAGCCCTGGCCCTGAGGGGGGAGCGCACACAGCTGGGGCCTCCGCAGCATCCCGTTCTATATATCTAAAAGCAACAGCGCGAGGCCCCCGGGCACAGAACCTCATTGTGAGGCACCCGCCAGCCCAGGCACCCCCTCCCCCAGCCCCAGAACTGTCATGGCATTGACCCTCCTCGGAGGGCCCCCTCGGGCCTGCTGACTGGGCCACATCTGGGGCTCGGGCACCAGTCACCCCTCCCCCATGGCTGGCCACTGAGGAGGGGGAGGGTGGCCTGGGTGGGAGCAGCTTTGCAGGTTCTCACCCCAGCCCCACTGGGAAGCCCAGCTTGTCCCCACTCTCCTCCTCTGGGGGCCCCAGGCTGGCAGAGCTGGGCACTCTGGGCTGGCGTCCGGATCTGCTCGAAGGCTCCCCACGCCTCTGCTTGTCGCGTGTCAAACAGTGGTGAGGTGGGGTGCGTTTTTCTAGCTCTGACCTGCTTGCTGGGTCCTGAGAGGCTGGGAGTTGAGCCATTCCATAGTGAGATGATTCACTGGCTCTGGGATTCCAGAATTCCCTGCTTCCCAGATTTCAGAGGTCGAGGATTTCGCAGTTTGAAAATGCCATTGTCCTTGCCTTGACGGGGTGGCACAGTTGATTGGCTGTCATCCCGCAAAGTGGAAGGTCGCCAGCTCGATTCCCAGGTGCCTGCAAGAAGCAACCGATTGATATTTTCTTTTCCTCTCTTTCATCCTCCTTTCCCCTCTCTCTAAAAATAAATAAGATCTTTTTTTAAAAAAGAAAGCAAATGCTGTCATCTATTCATTCAACACATATTTATTGAGCACCTATTATATGCCAGGTAGTGTGCTTGGTGCTGAAGCTGCAGCAATGGCCAAGCCAGAAAAATCTCTTCCCCCATAGGGCTTCCTTTCCAGAGCGAGAGGGACAATGACAAGCACTCAATGAGACTCTTTTAGGGGGACAAAGACCTAGGTAGACACAACCGCTTCAGGGAGGGTGTCAGAGAGGTGATGCGTGAGCTGGGAGCTGATTGCTGAGAAGGAGCCAGCTGTATGGGGACAAGCATGAGAGACCGATGGACCAGCACGTGCCCAGCATGTTGCAGCGTTGGCACCTAGCATGCTTGGTGGCTGTGACTTAGTGGGCAGTGGACATACAGGTAGCAGCTGAGGTCAGTGGTTCAGACAGAGGCAGATCAGACCAGGCCTTGGGAGCCAGGACGAGGGGTTACATATCATTCCTTTGCTAAAACCTGTGGCTTCCATTGAGTGCAAAGTGAAACCACAGGTTTTAGCAAAGTAATGACATGATGTGATTTACGTTTTTTAAAAAGTGATTTGGAAGGACTGTAGGGATCCGTGGGGCGGGAGGCTGTGCAGTTGGGCAGGGCAGAGGCGAGGAGGCGCTCCAAGGATGAAGGCAGAGGAACGAGGGAGTGACTCAGCTGGAGGTAAAACCTTCAGGGCTCCCCCTACCACCCAGGGGAGCAGTGCCCGAGAGGGCAGCTTCCCAGGTTAGCCAGGATCTGGCTGCGAATGCTGGCTTTGACCCTGATTACCTGAAACGCTTAGACCTGGGCTGCCGGATACTGTAGCCACACACGACTACTTAAATATGAACCAATTCAAATAACATGGAAACGTCGGTTCCTCGGTCATTCCAATAACCCCATTTCAAGGGCTCAGTAGCCACACATGGACAGCACAAGGAACATTTCCATCACCACAGGAAATTATACCCGACAGCACTTCTCACACAGGACACTGTCCCTGAGCCTCAGTTTCCTCATCTCTTAAACGCACGGAATAGCGCCTCCTTGGTAGGGTACCCTGAGGACTAAATGAGGTGACCCCTGCAAAGTGCTCCGTGGGCCAGCACATAACAAATATTCACTAAATGCTGGTTATTTTTCTTACTGCCGAGATGGGAGTGGATAAGGACAGGGAATGGAGGATGTCTCCGCAGCTGGGCTCTGAAAATAACGTCAGATTCAGAATCCTGCGATCTTCCCCCTGCCCAAGGGAAGGGCAAGGACTGCGCGACAGGGAGTGGCCGCTGACCCCAGCTCCAGGGACCCCGGCCTTGCCTGCACGCCCTCTCTCCCCAGCACGGGGCCAGGTCATCCGGCGACCCCCAACCCGGGAAGGAGCCCTCGCCCGCCCGCACCGCCCGAGGAGCCGCGCGTCCCGCCTGCCATGGGGCTGCGGCGCTGGCCGGCCGGCAGGGGGCGCCATGCGCGGCGGGCGGGGCGCGTGGGGCGGACGGGGGCCGGGCCACCGCCGCGCTGGGGGGAACGAGGCAGCCGGCGGGCGGGACGGCAGCGGGAGCCGAGCCGGGACTGTCGCGCGGGCCGCGCCGGCAATGCCGCGCCCCCGGGCCGGGCTGTAGCGGGGCCGGGACAGAGTGCGCTCCGGGCAAGCCGGACATGGAGGTGGTGGACGAGACCGAGGCGCTGCAGCGCTTCTTCGAAGGTGAGTAACCGCGGGCCGGCTAACCTCTCGCGCTGGGGATCAGCCTCTGCCCTCCGCGGGGACTGGGACGCCCGACTGTGCTTTCGCCACGCCGGGAACCCCCGGGACGCCTCCTCGAGGCTGGGGCTCTTCTTCAGGCTCGCACTAGCCCGCCCCGCCACCGCGGTGGTTCCCAGGGCTGGGAGTCTCCCGCGGGTCACTACCCACCTCCTCTAAAGTTGGGCTGCCGGTCCCCCAACACACAACTTCTTTGAAGCTGCGTCCCCTTCCGTGCTCGGTCCTCCTTCACTCCTCCCAGAACCTGCAGCACTCTCCACCCCGCCACGCACACACACATACTCCCCTAAATTCTGACACCTCCCCACACCCAGCACATTTCCCACTTCCAGAGTCTGGGGATCCTCTACTGTGATTCTCTGGAATCCTACTCAGGCCCCGACCCCCAGCACTCTTGCTGGAATCTTCCCTGTCTCTTAGGCTGGCACCCCGCCCCCAGAGCAGCCTAGAGACCCAGGCCGCTAGTGTGCCTTTCTGGTTTGCACCCTCCCCCAGCCCCAGCCTGACATGGGGCCCAGGAACTTCCCACTGGGCTTCCTTGAGACTGGGACCCTGTTCAAGACGGTTACCCCACCTTCTGCAAGGATGCCTCTCTCCCAAGGCTGCAATTGCCCTTGAAGCAGCTATCCCTCCCCTCAGTGGGCTGGATCCCCTCACCTCCACCCCCTACCCACAAAAGCCCTCCTTGGGCTGGAACCTCCTTAAAGTTGGCATCCCAGCCACCTCCAAACGGAGACCCTCCCAAAGCTATGAAGGGCATCCTACCAGCCCCCTGAGTCTCCTCAGGGCCCCGTTGCTCACTCCTGTCCCTGGAGCTTTGCCTCCTCTGGCTGTGCTCCCCCACGCCCACCCCAGGAGTGACCTCAGCCCCTCACCTTGGCCCTGTAAGGACCCTCCCCAGGTCTGGGATCTACACACACCTCACAATATTTTCTTCTACTCCCTCCCCCTTCCTTACACACACAATGGTTTTGGAGGGCTCCTACATCTGACCGACTCCCCTCTCCTTTCCAGAGTAGCCGCGGCCCCTCCTCTGGGGCTGCCCCCTCCTCCCCAGTGCTGGATTCAAGAGGGATGGGACGGTGTGGGGGGGAGGCAGAGGTGTAGGCTGATGCGCCCCCGCCCACGCTGCTGCTCAGACCCTCGGTGGCAGTGCATCTAGCCAGCCCCTCTGGTTCCACTTATGCCCCTCTCTGCCGACTTGGGGTGCCTAGCCTCTGCCCTACCCTCTCCCCAGTCCCTAAGCCCACATCCTGCTCCTCAGTGCATTCAGAATCCCGAATTCGGTGATCCAGAAACTTCCATTGGGGTGAACCTGCTCCCGGGAGGCTGGGGCGACCCTTGGGGCACTGGGCTGGGGCTGTTGGACCACAGGACCTGGAGTCAGGGCCCGGTGTCAAGCCCAGTGCCCATATCCCGGGTCCCAGGACGGAGAGAAGAAGGCTCTTCTGTGACTCAGTTTCTCCTTGTGACTTGGGGGTGGGCACCGCTGTCTGCTCCTGCTTGCTGAGCAGCCCAGGGAAGGGCATCCCCAAGCTGAAGGCACCCCCATGCTAGAATTCTGGGCCTCCCGACAGGCTTGGACCCCGAGAAATCAGGTCTGAACCAGACTCAGTGGGCGTGTTGGGCTGTTTGAGAGTCCTAGGCAGTCCCTGCCGGTCCCAGGGGTTCTCGTTCCCCAGACACTGTTTGCCCTTTAGGAGCCTTCGAGGGGCCTTTGGGGGTTGGGGACCCCTGGGGAGGGGGGGCAAGGAGACTAGTCCTGGCTTTTGGGGGTGCCCTGAACGTGCTAGTACCCTGGATGACCTGTGGGCCAGGCCCCCTCGCTTCCTGCACACATCCCCATGCCTCCCACCCCCCCGCCGCCCGAACCCTGGGCCTGGCAGAGGGATGGGCCCGGCTGGCCTGGGCGCCCTGTCTCCTGAGCCAAACTTCCCCTCTTGGCCGAGGGCGGGGGGTGGGGGCTGACGCCACAGCTCAGCCATGCGGCTGGCCTGGCGGGAGGCTGCTCCTCCAGAGAGATAAGAGGAGGCTCAAGAATGTCTGTGGGGAGCAGGGGTGGTGTGGGGCTGCCCACTGACGAGGGCCTAGGGGGAACCAGGGGCCGGGGAAGGGTTCCCAGAGCCTGAGATGGGGGGAAGGTGGGGTGGGCGTTGGGGGCAGGGGTCTCCGGGGCCACGTGGGAGAGGACGGCTTGGCAGGGAATGGGGTGGGCAGTGGTGTATGACCTAGTGTGGGCGTCAGGGAGCTGCTGGGAGTGGCGGGGTCTGAGTGTGCTCGCGAGTGTACTACGGAAGTGCCAGGGGTGGGAGGCTGTGCGTTTTGTGCAGGTGGATGTGTTGCTGAGTGTGCGAGGACCCTGTGTGTTCTCGCACTTGCGGTCGACGACACCCAACTTCTCACACAGTCCCTGCTCGGCCTTGGTCTCTCCGCCTGGACAGCGGGCATAGGAGGCAGGGGCTGCGCTTTCTGCTCTGGGGAGCATCTGGGTCTCTCGTCTGACATGACCCACTCTGCAGGCACACAGGAATATGTCCTGGTCCTGCCCTGTGCGGGTGGGCCAAGACGTGCCCACCCCAGGGTGGCGGGCTGAGGGCTAAGGCGCTTTGGGCCTCAGGTGGGAGGCTGGGACAGGGCCATCCCCTCGAGGCTGGTACAGCCGGGCCCCTGTGACGTCCCCGCTAATCCCCTGGAGGGAAGCTACTGTCGCCCAGCTCGGCGGGCACAGGGCCTGCAGCGAGGGGACCCTCCGGCAGGATGCACTGGCTCCCGGCAGGTAACAGGGTTGCGACGGCAGGTGTACTCATTGCTTTGACCGGCTGGGGCCTCGAGCTCTCGGCCTGGTTGGGGACAGGCAAGGCAGTACAGAGGACCCCAACAGGACCTTAGACGTTCTGGTGAAGGCTCGTCCACAAGGGCTGTGTGGCCCTATGCAGAATCTTGTCCTGCCTGGACCCTTCTCTGAGCAGGGAGTGGCACAGAAGGTCCCGATAACACCTTCAGCTCTGATGAGCCCTGTCTCAGCCCCGGGAAGGGCCATGAAAGGGGCAGAGTGCTGGGCCCTGACTCCAGGGGCACATGGGTCTTGAGTGAGTGGCCAGCACCCCAAGAAAGCGGGCAGGTGAGGAGACACCTTAGATCCTGAGGGGAATGGGGCTTCCAGCAGGTACTGGAAAGGGCGCTGAGAGATTGGGGGTCCCCCATGCAGCCTCCAGAGCCCCACCAGGGCTGGAGGTGGGAGGCTGGGTTTTCACTCCTTCCAGACCTGATGGCTGGCTTGGGCTGGTTACTTCTCTTCTCTGGCCTCATGTCCCGCCCTGGGGTAGGCAGGTGGGTCGGACCAGAGGTGGGACTTCCCATGGGATTCTTTTCAGCCACCAAACAAAGACAAACTCTATTGTCTTTGGCCTCTTGATGAGATACATACACTGGACACTAGGGCCTGGGCCCCCAACAGTTCCCCAGAGCAACAGGCTCCTGGTTGGAAAGCCACCCTTCACCCACCTCTGGGATGGGGGGGTACCTTGCCCCCCTTTTCCCAAGGGCCAAGACCGGGCCTCCAAGAGAAGGGAGTTAGCCGGTGTTAGCCAGAGATGGCCTGCTCTCTCCCTTGCCACTGGGGTCTTGGGGGAGGGCGGGTGGCCTTCCTATGGGGACCAGCATCTCTGCCTCCTGAGAGCAGGAGGAGGCCTTGAGGGGAGGCCCCCTGATGACTGGAGGAGGGGACCCCGTGTGGACAGGAGGCTGAGGCTGAACTTGGGTGTGTGACGGCTGGCCCTGCACCCCATGCCAACCTGTCTGTCTGACCCAGGGTCTCCCCAGACTCCCTGGGAGGACTCCTGCCCAGCCCCACCTCCCCAGGACCTGAGTCCACCTGGAAGAGGAATGGCGGGGGGTGGGGGGGAGTGGCTGACTCATCCCCTTGTCCCCAACACGCAGCACTACACAGAGCGGGGTGCAGGGTGGGGGGTGGGAAATGTTCTCTGGATCATTGGAGGTAATAGTGCCTATGGGAATGGAGAGGGGTCGCGGGCACCCCAGGAAGTTGGCTCCCCAGGGGGCCTGGGGTCAGTCCGGGGTAGGAAGGAGCGGCCTGTCCCCCATCTGCTGGTTTCTGGGCCTCTCCTGAGTCAGGCCTGGGCAGAGGGCCCCTTTAGGTCTTGGGCAGGGCCAAGTAGGGTGTTTGGGAGGAAGTCAGGCCACTGTGGGCAGAATGGCCTCGTCCTGGGGACTGGCCCCCACTACCTGTCTCCCAAGGGCTTACAGGACTTGGGGGGCCCTGGCAGCAGAGGCTGCTGGGTAACAGCCCAATGGGGCCCTTGATTGGCTGCTGCCCTTGGACTTTGCCCTCCTGATAAGGACGGGGAGCAGAAATCATTAACTGAATCATTAACGGGGTGGCCCCGCCCCACCCGGGCTGCCTGCCCTTCCTTTCTACCTTCTTCCTCCTCACTACCCCCTCCCCTGGGCCTCAGTTTCCCTCCCAGCCTGGGCATGTATATGGGAGGCCGCCTCTCCCACCTCAAAGTCTCTAGCCCCGGCTGCCACCGGGTCCGGGTACCCCTTGGTTGGGGGCAGAGGCCGGATGCCCTCACTGGGATGCTGCGGGGTCCGCTCCCAGCTCGGCTGCTCACCCACAGTCCCTCCTCAGGCCCATCACTGCACCTCTTTGTGCCTCCACTGTCTCCTCTGTGACATGGGAATACCGGCGCGGTCACAGTGCCTACCTCTCAGGGTGTCTGGGGGGTTAGGAAAATGGGGGCCTGGGGGGATTGTGAGTGTAAGCCTGCAGGGAGGTGTTGTGTCCTCACTTTGAGGACTTATTGGTCCACAAGGTAGATTGGTGCCCCCAGGATTGGGCTGGGGCCTTTGGCTGGCGCTGTGTGCCTTGGGAAAGCCCCTCACCCTCTCTGGGCTACTTACTCTAACGATGGGCGGAAACCCTCAGCCTCGTTGAGCCGCGGACTGGTCTGGCCCTGCTTGGTCCGGATGCCGGCTCCTGGCGCCTCCGGCTAGGCCCACCCAACCGTGCCCCTGGGAGATCTGGAACTTGGTGGTGGACAGGCGGGCTGAGGGAGGGGCTGGACTGTCCTTTGTCTCTGTGTGCTGCGCTCAGCCAGCGGCTTTGGCCTGTGACTTCTCTCAGGAACCCTGGGTCTCGGCGGAGGGGCAGACGGTGTCCCCCCATCTCCAAGACGGGATGCTGAGGCAGGAGTGGAAAGTGACGCGTCAGGCTCACTCAGGGTGGCTGCGGCAGAGCTGGGCCAGGGTCCTGGGCCTCCTGACCTTCAGCCACTCGCAGCTGGGTGCCCGCCTGCAGTGGGGCGGGGAGGGGACCTCTCTGCCCTGGGTGCTGAGGGTCCTGTCACTGCTGATGGCTGTGCTCGGTGACTTCCATCCAGCCCTTGACCCTGGGCCTCAGAACCTTCACTCAGGTGGTCAAGGTCGTGTGATAGAAGCAGTGGGACCCCGAGAGTGCCAAGGCCTGGGGTGGGAAGGGAGGGCAAAGCCTCAGGTTGGGACAGTTATGTCTAGAGCCCCCACTGGCCTGGACTGTGGACCGGGGGCTCCAGGGTGTCCTGTCCTCCCCGTGCCTGCAGGCTGCCACTGGTGGGGAAGTCCTCCCTCCGTCTGACCCGGGTCCCTCCAGCCGCCATCATGCAGAAACACAGCTTCCACCTTAGCACCCCAGCCCCGGGGTCTTCTTTACTCCCCTGTGCTCCTTCTCCCTCCATGGTTCTGCCTCCTGGGGCCTGGGGTGGGGAGAGGGGACCCCCACCCCCTGCCCTTCTAGCTTGGAGGGGGCTACCTTTGTAGGGGCACTTGGGGGTGTTGACGCTGAGTTTGCTCAGCGAGAACTGGCTCCAGCGAGAGCTGATGGGGAGCTGCACTGGCCTGGGCCTGCCTTTGGGCAGTGAGCATTTGTGTGCACGAGTGTGTGCGTCTGTGACGTGTGCTGAGGTGTGAAGACGTACAGGCATGCTTGTGCCTCAGGGCCTTTGCACTGGCTCGCCACCCCCTGGAATGCTCTTCCCAGATAGCCACGTGGCTCACCTCCTTTATATGTCTCTGCTCATGAGGCCTGCCCTACCTGTCCTACTCAGAGCTGTGACTTCTCCCTGCTCTCCTGGCACACACCCCCCGCTTTGTTTTCCTCATAGCATCTGTCACCTTCGAAAATGCGCTGCATCTGTCTTGTCGTCTGTCTCTGCCTTCGGAACGTCAGCCCTGCGTGGGCAGGAGGTCTTGTTTTGTTTATTGCTGTGTCACCAGAGCCTAGTGTTGCCCCTGACACACAGTAGGTGCTCAGTGCATAGTGGGATGAATGAGCACATGTGGGGCACGCTGGTGTGTGTGCCTGTGTGTGCCCCATGTGTGTTCGTGGTCATGTATGTGCCAGTGGATACATGCCTGCAGCACACCCTGTGCATACACATGCGTGTGGGCCGTGCTGGTGTGCGGACACAGATGGGCATGGGTGACCTGTGCATACACATGCGTGTGGGCCGTGCTGGTGTGCGGACACAGATGGGCATGGGTGACCTGCGCGTACACATGCGTGTGGGCCGTGCTGGTGTGCGGACACAGATGGGC